>OOIL02000889.1:1290759-1442698 GCA_900332095.2 Cuscuta campestris | reverse complement strand
CTAACGGCTCAAGAGCCGTTGAGGCTGGCCCCCCCCCACTAACTTTTTTTTTTGCAGTTTTGCAGTGCACCAGGTGTCCGTTGGCAGGAGCAAAAAAAGAAAAAAAAATTAAAACCGGCACCGGTATCGGCGGTGCCGGTGACGAAAATTGGGAACCGGACACGGTACCGGTTGGGGCGGTACCGGTACCGGTTCCAGGCACCGGTTGCTCGTCTCCGGTGACGGTTACGGTACTCGGTACCGGCGGTACCGGCGCCGGTGACGGTACCGCACCGGTACCGTGTCCAGGCCTAGATGATACCAATATACTCCCTCCCACCCTAAATGTTTGTCACACTTGTATTTCCGAGGTAAAATATCAAGTTTTTTCAATTCATTTTATTTACATATTGGTATAGAAATAAAAAATAAATTTTACTTATAAAAAAAGTACATGAAAAGTTCTTTGAAATAAGAGGTGTCAAGAATATTTTATTTTATCAAATAACTAATGAAAATGTAGTAATAAACAAAAGTTCTCGCGACTGCTAAAAAATCAACGGTGGCAAATATTTTGGGATGGAGGGAGTATTTCATATCATAAATACGAAGCGTATGACGCACGAGTGTGATACTAGTTCTATACAGAGTAATTAAAATTGAAAAAAGAGAAATTTACTTAAATATGACTAAAACATAATTATTTTTCTGATATAAAACCATATGTTTTTATTTCTCAGTGTAGGACCTTTAGTTATTATCAATTAATCATTATTTAAGTAAATGTCCATCATTATTGGACAATATTTCTCTTACAAGATATTATAAAATTTTATTTAAGGAATAAAAAAGTTTAAGTTCTATATTAAGAAATGACTTATGTTTTAGTCCTATTTAGTGCAAATTTCACTTGAAAAAAAGGCGCCAGCAGTTCATCTATCTGGCATGCATATGCAACTACCACGTTATTTTAGTGCGCCGCAACGATAATTGTCTGAAGTTTGAACGAAAAAAAAAGAAAAAAGAAAAAAAGAAGAAAAGAGAAGTTAACGAGCCGTTGATCCGATCCCTTTCTCTCTGTTCAAGCAAATTAAAGCGAAGCCACACTCAAATATATATCCCTTTAATTGCTTCAATATCTTCCATATCTAATTATCTTTAACTAAATCAATTAATTACCCAGTAATACTTTAAATTTCATTTCCCCCTTTTCCAACTTTATTCTCACCCTCTTCTTCTTCTCAATTATATTCTTCTTCTTACTCCTTACGTATATTATTTAACAGTACACAGGGAGCACCAATATAGGGATCAGTAATTAATTAATTGCGCAGGCCGCGGCGGAGGATATGGCGAGCAACGGCGGGAACCACCGCGATCTGGAGGCCGGAATCCCTCAGCGCAGCCGCAGTGACGGCAGCGCGGGCGGAGATCCGTTTGATATCGAATCCATCAAGCGAGCCCCTGCCGAGGCGTTGAAACGATGGAGGGTCAGTCTCACTTTTTCTTATTCCCATTTTACAAATCTTATATACTTCCTCTAATAAAAGGTCCCGTTTGGTATATAGAATTGACACAATTAAAAATGAATTGAGAGTTGAAATAAATCTAAATGAAATTAATTGAATTGTCCAATTCCAATTTATTTTTGGCACTATCAATTTCAAATCTTCATTTTTTCTACCAAATCGCAAAATTGAAATTATTGTCTCCATTTTCATATTTTTAATTCTGTGTACCAAATAAAACCTAATTTATTGAATTTCTTTTATATTCAATCTATTTAAATTAGGAGAATTTATTTAAATATCACTAAAACATAATGACTTTTCCTAAATAGCATTATATGCGTTTTTTACCGATATAGCACTTTTAGTTATTATTCAAGTAAATTATTTTTCAAGTAAATGTTCGTCATTACTAGACATTATTTATCCTTCTGGATATTATTAAGTGTTATTTAGGGAAATGACTTAAGTTTTAGTACTATTTAGTTTAAATATTTCTTTAAATTATACGGAATAGTATGTAATTTTAAAATGAAGTTTACTATGTGTGTATTTAAAAATCCAAAATTGTGGTTGTAAGCATAGAAATTTTTTCAATTTCTAACATGATCATTTCGAGCACTACACATGAAATTTTATTTTAATAGAAATTTAGAATCCTCGAAACAAGTGACTAATTACCAAATATACAACATTTTATTTCGGGTTTATTTGGATAATCTTCTAGAAAGTAGCACTCGTGTTGAACGCGTCTCGTAGATTTCGCTATACTCTGGACTTGAAAAAAGAAGAGCAACGACTGAAGCTGCTCACGAAGATCAGATCACAATCCGATATTCCGCCGGTAGGCATTTAAACCCAAATCTTAACTTTTATTTATTTCTCGAATTATTGCCCATTTATACCGAGTACATTATTTGTGTATGTATTATTCTCAGTTTGATTGAGAAAAAGTGTTGAATTTAAGATTTTAAATGAGTAATAATGACTGTTCTTTTTGGTCGAAATTCTAAATTTGAATGTTGGAAGAAACTGAAAAGAGTTAAAAATGTTAGAAGAATTAACTTGTTAAACAAACTCTATCAATTAAATGATCGCCAAAATAAATATGAAAAAACCTCTATTTTTGGATTAAAAAATCATCATTCTTTGTATTTTAGGTGGTAAATTATAAATTTGGATACATATTATATATATAAAGAATAATGCTAGAAACCCATAATCCCTGCCCAACGCATGATAATACAGATGATTTCATACATGCAAAAATGAGTACAGACGATAATTGTTTATATTGTTCACATATGATTATCGTCATATGATTATCGTCTCTGCAGGTTTACAATCATATGTATTGTCCTACTTTGGGACGGGAATTGTGGGCATCGTAGCACGTTTTGATTATAAATACTTTTTTAAAGTCGTTATTAAAAGAAACTAGAAGGAATTTGAAGATTCTGAAAGGAGTTAAAAGAAACTTGAAATTAACTTTTCCCATCACAAAAAATAAGCCCTAAAGAGTGAAACTTACTCTGGGTATATATCAATATAAGAGTGTTGGTAGCGTGAACACTTGCACTTTGACATTTGTGTGTTGACATTTCATAATGTTTTTTTAATGTTGTGTATGTATTATGGTTTGACATTATTGAATATTGTAAATTATTTTTGTAGAAAAATATTAAAGATTTTATTTTAATATATGAATCACTTGATAGAATTTAGAATGTGGTAGGGATAATTGGATTGAGTCATAAGATATTTGAGTTGAATCACATTAAAAAGATTGAATCCAATTGATTACTTAGTTCAACTCAACAACTTATATACCGATTTATTTTCTCTTCAAGTCCCGATGTGAGATACATTTTAACACTCCCCTTCAAGTGGACAACCGAGCCACCTTGGATCAATCGGTTGACCACTTGCAAATGGACTCTCCCTCCCAAGGAAATGAAAGGAACAAAAGTTTCAATACCTAAAGGACCACGAATCGTTGGACATGGACTTCCAGATGAGTAATCAGGTTATATGGGCCCACATGTCGTTTTCCATACGACAACTAGGCTAAAGACAAATGGGCCGCTAGAAATGAACTTCTAGATGGACAACGTCACAAATGAGGCGGGTTAAAATAGGCTCTGATACCATGATAGAAATTAGAATGGGGTAGGGATAACTAGATTGGGCCATAAGACATTTGAGTTAAACCACATTAAAAGATTCAATACAATCGATTGCTTAGTTCAACTACGGTCGGTATAGAGTATTTCTCACATTCTCACATTATTGCTTCTCGTTGCTATGTATGCAGGATACAATACCACGAGCTTTGACTCCTTTGAGTGGCCGGCGAGGTAATGACACCATTTGGCATTAGCGTTAGCGTTTTGAAAATGTTATCTGAGGGTAGCTTTTAGCGTTAACGTTTTCAAAATTAATCTTTACCATTAAAATTTTATCCAAAACACTAATGCTAATCGAAAACGATGTTCCCAAACAAGGCCAATATTACTCTTTCCTTCCTAAATTATTTGTCTACTAGTTTTTCTTTTCGCTCATTTTTCTCTGGGACATTCACTTTTCTTTTAAGAGAAAAATACTGCCTCCGTCCTAAAATTAACTTTTCATTTGACTTTTCACGGTCTCCAATGCGAGACTTTGACCATCAATATCTCAAGTTTTATATAAATATATTTTATAAAAATTATATATTTCAAAACTATATTCCAAAATGAATCTATTGCTAACAAACTTATATGAAAATTCAATATATTTTTTCCTTAATCTACGGTCAAAGTTTAAAATGTTTGACTGCAAAAGTCAAACTGGGAAGTTAATTTTAGGACGGAGGGGTATGTAACTAAAAAAGTTTCGTTCTCATCGATTCTTGCAGCTCATTTTTTACTTTTCAACATTTTTCTTTAAATTGTAAAAATTGACGATAGAAGATTATTTAGGGACAAAAAGACTAAAAATGATTATTTTAATTAGATTTCCTTTTGAGAAAAATTACAAAACAATTCTACCTATTTTTTTACTCACTGCATGCCAGAAATTAATCAATACACTTTTTCTTTAAGGGTCCATTTGGAAAGGAGGAAAATGACTTCCGTAAGTCATTTTCCACATTTTCTAGGAAAAAATTACTCCTGGGTATCCTAGATTTTGTGATAAGAACTGCTAGGTCCCATTATTTTTTAAAATGTATTCCGGGGTACCTTAAAATAACAAAAAACTTACTCCGAGGTGACATTCCGTTACTTTCTCCGTTAAACTCCATTGTCCGTTAACTTTTCTTCTTCTTCTTCTCCATTTTCTTTTTCTTCTTCTTCTTCTTTTTCTTCTTCTTCTTCTTCTTTTCCTCCTCCACCTTTTCCAGTCGTCCCTCCTCCGTCTACTGATCTTCTTCTTCTTCCCATCCTCCCATTTTTTCTTCTTTTTTTTCTTTTTGAACTCTTTTTTCTTCTTACCTATTATTATTATTATAAGAAATTAATTAGAAGTTTTACCATTTTTATTCTTTTTACTTCATATTTATTATTATTTTCTTCTTATTCTATTATATTTATTAATATTATTAATTACTCTGTATTATTTTCATTAATAATTATTACAATTATTATTAAAAATAAATTATTTGTTTTACTATTCTTTTTTTAGAAAAATAACTGTAATAATTACTATATACTTCTTATAATTTTTTTCTTCTATGTTTTTTACTTTGTATGCCCTCATTGACCTTTTTCAATTTCTAATTTTTCACTTCCGTAAAAGTAGGTTAAAATATTTATAAGCTTTAATTAAAAATTAATTTTAGTATGATATATTTATGTATAGTTTATAAAATTAAGATTTTTTATTCACTTGGATATAAATTATACTACGTCACAGTTCATAATGGCAGCCATCGATGACTACTGCGTGACTAATGCAAAAAACAACATCGATAATATTAAGTTTTATTTTAAATAATAAGTGTTGTTTTTATAAATAATAATAAGTGTTATTTTTATTAAAAAGAGAGTGATAAAACTACTCATTAATTTTTAATAATAATTATATATTAAAACAATAGCAGAAAAGTAAAATAATAAGAAGTAAATAATAATTAATACAAAGTAATAATAATAAGTACTATTATTTTTATAAAAAAAGTATAGTAGAAAAATTACTAAATAATTGCTTTTAATAAATAATACTATTAATAATTATAAGCGTTTTTATAATAAGTTATATTTTTCTAAATAAAAATCAATGTTATTTTTGTTAAAAAAGAGTAGTAAAACTAATAATTATTTTTAATAATATTATTAACAATTATGAACAAAAATAATACGGAGTAATTAATAATAATTATAGAATAAGGACAAAATAATAATAAATATGAAGTTATAATAATAAGTGCTACTCCACTATTTTTCTTAAAGATTAGAGTGGTAAAAATATAAATTAATTTTAATAATAATAATAATAATAATAATAATAATAATAATAATAATAATGGGTAAGAAGAAAAAGAATTCAAAAAAAAAGAAGAAAAAATGGGAGGATGGGAAGAAGAAGAAGATTCGTAGGCGTAGAAGAAGAAGAAGAAAAAGAAGAAGAAGAAGAAAAAGAAGAAGAAGAAGAAAAGAAGAAGAAGAAGAAAATCGAAAATGGAGAAGAAGAAGAAGTTAACGGAGAATGGAGTTTAACGGAGAAAGTGACGGAATGTCACCTCGGAGTACGTTTTTTGTTATTTTAAGGTACCCAAGAGTACATTTTAAAAAATATTGGGACCTGACAGTTCTTATCACAAAATCTAGGGTATCCAGTAGTAATTTTTTCCATTTTCTAGTGTTCGAGAGCAAAGTTAATGGAAAATGAGGTCTCAAATACGGAATTTGACTTCCCCATTTTTTATCTGGAAGTCATTTTCTAGCATCTTCGTCTTCAACAATGGATTGCAAATGCTGCCCCATAGCCATTAGACAGTCGTTGCCCCCTCATCGCACGATTTCCGTTTTCGGATTCCCTGACATAGTCGTTGACGCCGTCGGATTTTCATTCCTCAATTTCCTCATCTCCGTCTTCAAAAACGGATTGGAATTTTCTCAACTTAGGGTCCATTTGGTATACGGAATTGATGGAATTAGATTTGAATTGGAATTGAAATTCAATGTGATTCAATTCCATAGAATTGAATTTTGCCAATTCCAATTCATTTCTAGCACTATCAATTCCAAGTCCACATAATTTTTGTGCTACCAAACACCAGAATTGGAATTGAAGTCCTTAATTCCAATTCCATAGTTAGAATTCCGTATACCAAACGGGGCCTTACTTTTCCGGTTGGCCTCAAAGGGCAGTTCGCAAAGGGCAATTTGAATTTTCCTTTGCCGTTCTCTTGCAACACTAATTTCTTTTTGGTCTTTTGAATTTCATTCAGTAGCCAAACACCGAGAAACCTTAAAGAAAGTTTCCAAAAATCATTTTTTCCCTTTCCAAATGGACCCTAAGGTTGTCTTTGAAAAAAAAACATACTAGTACTTTTTTAATTTTTAACTAAAAGTAAAAGAATATACTTCTTTTAAATGTAAAAAAAAAACGGGACAGAGTGATTATCTATCTATCTACAAAAGCATAAAAAAAAGTACAAGTACGTAGTACTTATTGGCCATCAACTTGCAGAATTGCCCGGAGAAGAATTGGCGGGAGATGAAACTCCAGCGGTCACTACTAAACTTGAAGTTGCAAAGCTTGCTGGAATGCAATCTTCCGAACTTGCTCTTTCTATTCTTCACCAACATGGCGGGGCAAGTTTTTCTATTATTACTATTATTATTACTATTATTATATTATTACTATCGAAACGGTTCTTTTGATCTTAGGTTTATGACCCGAGGCCCCTACGGTACCTCGCCCGAAAAATTGATAGTTCCTATCTACCCCTAAACCCTATCTCATGCCCCGCCACCCCCCACTCCAACACCCCCTGCCAATCGGCAAATGGGGGAGGGGGCAGGGAGGTGGGGTGGGCAGGTACGGGGTTAGGAGGGGTAGTAACCATCAATTTTACGAACGGAGTTCCAAGGTCAAAAGATCCCCGCCGTATTACTATTATTATATTATTGCTGGGGCCGGTTCAGCACCTTGGTAAAAGATATAAGAATAAAATCTAGCCTTTGGATCTGACGCTCAGATTTTGAGATAGTGCATTTTTAAAGGATTTTGGTGCATTTCGACATAACGCATTTTTAAACCATTTTGGTACACCTAATTTTGATGCAATTCCGACCCTTAGATCTCACAATCTAAATCATCAGATTCATTCTTATTTCTTTTATAAGATTGCATTCTCACGAGAACCATAATCTATTATTACTACTATTATTATTTGATTATCATCATCATCATCATCCATAGTGAAAGATTAAATTCATTCGGCGGGTTAATTTTGAATTTGAAATTTATTTTATAAAATTAAGATTTCTTAAAAAGTTGATAACTAAATCGAGACAGAGCATTACCTACCAATTTCCGTTCATTATATGCGGTGGTTTTGGATTCAATAGGTAGAAGGTGTGGCAAAGCAGTTGAAATCAGATCTGGAAAAAGGAATAAACGATGATCAAGTGGATGAGCAAAAGCGCCAATATGGACCCAACACATATCCTGAGAAGAAGGGTCCCGGTTTTTGGGTGAGCATTTGCTTCCATTTTATGCTTTAGTTTTTAACTAAAATTTGAAGTTTGTGACAAATATTCTTTATTATAAAATACATTTAAATTCATTTACAAAAAATAAATTATAATCCTAAAAACTACCGCCCTTAGCTTGTTGTTGTCGCCATTGCCGCCATCACTGTTGTGATCTCATGTTGCGACCACATCGATCTACCATCTTCACCGTCGAGACCGCAAGGACGCTACCATTACAATCTACCATGCTACATTAACTATATTTACAATGCAATACATGCCAGGGGATGATGTCAAACATACAACGAATAATGGCACACATGGAAATGTATAATGATAAACATGTTAATGTATGATGCCACGCGTAGCCATGCATGCCAACTCATAATGTCAAAAGATTGAAATGCCAAAATATTCTATGGCTTGCCAATATACAATGCTAAAAGTCCTCTATATTTTAGATCTTCAATTTCCCTGTCAAAATTTATTGATGTCATGTCGGATTTGCTGGGATGACATTGTGATTCGTTGTGGCATGATGAATCTGCATGTGGTAACCATGATATATTGAGGAAGGAGAAATGATGGCGGGGTAGTGGTGGATCTGCGTGGGTGGACGACAATGATATATTGTGGGATTTGTGGTGGATTTTTAATTTTTTTCGAGACAAATTGGATAAATTTTAAAAATCAATTAAATAAAAATTATAATGTATATTAATATAAAAATTATTTAGAACTTCGAAATTTTCATTTCTTAAAATTTAAGTATTTAACTTTGAAAAGGCCAAACTCAAAGAATAAAAAAGAGTACTCCGTATTTGAAATAAGGTGACTAGAGTTAGAAACCTCCCGATTAGAGTCTAAAATCTAAAACCAGAGTGTCGAGTTTTTTTATCACCTTCCTACCGTTACGCTTCCATGGTCGTTTTCCGCTTAACCCCACCTCCATTCCTCCATCGATCCAAAGCTCTCAGATATGGCATTCCCGGATTTCGAGTCACCGCCGGAGTTCAATTTGGATGTACGAAGAGGGCGACACCGCTTGGTCTATTGGTGGTTGCATTTTGATGGTCGGAGCGGGGTTTCCCGGCGGCGGGCTGGTGGATTAGGGTTTTAGGAGGGAACAGAGAATATATGCGGTACATCAGACCATCACAATGAATTAATAATACCTTCAAGTGTAGCTTGGTTTTTTTTCAATCAAATTTCTCAAGTATTGACCATTAAATGCGTTGCATAATACTCCGTAATACTAACATTGTTTCATTAGATTTGCCTAAATTTTCAAATTTATTATGCCAGATAGAAACAGTGAAATGTTCACCTATATTTATGTGGAGGACAGATTCTTGCATGAGAGTGGATCTTCATATAAGCCAAATAAGGATTTTCTTACTACTCAGATAAAAAAAATTAATTTTTTATTTTCAATAATAAAAATTTATATTAGAAGGTCCACATGGACCTTAGGTCCATGAAAGAATTTCTCCATTGGGACAGAGGTAATATGAACGGTTATAAAGTTTGATGGTCAATCTGAACACGAGTTGCTGAATTCAATGGCCAAATAGGATGTTAAGCATAATTTTTAAAATGCAGTTTGATGAAAAGATACCATCAGCAACAGGTTTATATTGTGGGTTGAAGCAAATGTACTTTCACAGTATCACTATACATTTATTTTCTTTTTTTACTCCCGCTATTGTAGACATTTGTTTGGGATGCTTGCCGGGACAGGACCTTGGTCATTTTGATGGTAGCTGCAGCTGCTTCTTTGGCTCTAGGGATTAAGTCAGAGGTGAGTTTTAAAGGACTTTATCGTAAGTGTTTGTGAACTGTTACACTTTTTATTGAGTGCCAATATTGTGCAATCCCTTCGTGGGGTTCTGTTTTTGCAAGGAATTGTAATTCTAATTCCAAAAACATCCTCCCTACCTCGCCTAATTTCAAAAACGTCGTACCTACCCGCCAATTTCACTTGTGGGACCCCACCAGGTAGTTTGTTGTTTGTAACACCCTCCTCCCCTAAATAAACTTCATTTTCACTATTCATACTTTACTTATTTTCTCTTGTCATTTGTCACAATAAAATAGTCATGTCACCTACTCTTTTAGTAATTCTGCTGTAGTTTTTAATTATTGAAATTTTAATTTCAAATCGTACATCAATATTAATCAAACTGAATTCAAAATAAATTTAGTCAAACATCCTAGACCAAAATAGGAACTTTATTTAGGCACTGAGGGGTGGTATAATTTTCCAAAAACAGACCCAAACAAGTAAAATATTACGGAGTTTAAATTTAGTTAAAATTACAAAAAAATTTAGGAGATACCGAGATTAATAAGATGAATGAGCTAAAATAGTCATTTTTGACAATGTTTTAGCTTTGCACAAATAATGGACAAAATCAAATTGGCACATTAAATTTCCCTTGCTTTTTACTGTCTATGAAGTTTTAGGAAGTAAATGCATCAATGCACCAAGGGAACGGAAACAACCTCTTTGATTTCCAGGGGTAAGGTTGCGTACATCTTGACCCACAAAGACCCCATTATAGTTGGGAATGTGGGATTATGCTAGGTTTGTTGTTGTAACTAAGACGAATGAGTTATAAGATTTGTAATTAATCAAAATAGAAAATTGTACCTTGGATAAATGCAGCATGATATTTTTTGGGATGAAAGTAGTAATGTATTGAATACTAATGTGTTTAAGGGTCTGAAAGAAGGATGGTATGATGGAGGAAGCATTGCTATAGCTGTCATCATCATCATACTTGTAACAGGTATAAGCTTCAATTAAATCCTTTCCTCTTTTTTCTTTGCTATATTGACGTTGACCTCGTGGGCAATTACAATTATTTCATTTGCTTTCTTAGAACACTCTTTACCTATTTTGTTTTAGCTTTGTACACTCTATGCCATTATCTCAGTGACATAAACCAACCAAGTTCTTTAATGGCAAAACTTATCTTTCTGAAGTTTCAAAGGGCATCAGTTTTAAGTGAGCTTCTTTTGTTCTGTTTTCAAATTACGTTTCACAAGGTCCTTTGTATTGGACCACTGAGAATCTGAGATAGGTGCAGTTATTGACTTAGTGTTTCTTACATGAGTATCCTACATGAGCTATTAAACATATATATTAACAGTTTAAACATGACTTTTTGTACAGGCCTTATGTTTCAGTCGGCTTTGCATGAATTTCCCTCAACTTTATTACCACTTATTAATAAATGATCAGCTCATTTCGTGAAAATTTTTTAGCAGTGAAATTAGTTTCAGCAACCGAGAAATTTAAGCGCATTGTTCTGATAGTATGTTTGGCTGTACGAATAGGGAGCAAAAGGCAAGTGCATAGCAATAATAAAAATCATAACCAAAGCAGCCACAAAGAATTGTGTATGTAATTGGTGAAAACTTATCACCTATATTTGCTTGCAATTTAACACAGCATGCAATCAACTATAGCCGCACAATTACAATGATGGTCTGGATGAACTTCATTTTAAGTGAATCTCTCTTCAATTATAGTACCTGGTGGATTAGAATATAGGTCTGACCTATCCAGCTCATCACAGTTCATTCGTTTGTCAATCCCTAGACCTTGTGTGTCCCCAATAGTTATAGCACCCTTTTGTAAGAGTTGGGGCTATCAATTATTTTCTCATATAGGTAACACAAACCAAATTAGTTTGTAATGTTCCATTCCCTTACTTTACCAAGGAATTTTTCCTTTTCAATGTTTTGATAAAAAATGACAATGTCAGATTTTTTTTGCAATGCTTATGATGACAATTATGCCATCTCCATCATCAATATTTTTGGTGACTCATGTTTTTTCTGCAGCTGTTAGTGATTACAAGCAGTCCCTTCAGTTCCAAAGTCTGAATAAAGAGAAGAAAAATATAAAAGCACAGGTGCCTCTTACATTTTGCCATGTTTTTTTGTTGTCCTCCTTACATTCTGTACGAAATGTGCAGGTGATTCGAAATGGGCAAAGAGTTTCAATCTCAATATTTGAGATTGTTGTTGGTGATGTTGTACATCTAGGCATTGGCAATCAGGTGAATGGAATCCTTTCCTTCTTTTTAAGACAGTTGGACTCCCGGATCTTATCTACATTTATGCACTCCCATGTTAACTTTATTTATTTCAGGTACCTGCGGATGGAATTCTAATTTCTGGACACTCTCTTAAGCTCGATGAATCTAGCATGACTGGGGAAAGCACCCTTGTGAGTATTTGTGGAAGTTATGTTGGAAGACCTTTCATTTATCATCTCTTATTTAGCTACTTGTTTACTGGGAATTCATTTTTTATGCTAGATAAATAAAGATTCAAAACATCCATTTTTATTGTCTGGATGTAAAGTAGCAGACGGCTTCGGCACCATGCTGGTAATTTGTTTTTAACAACATAATGTCTCATTCATTCAAATGTTTGGTGATCTTTAAGCGCATTAGGCATGCTGAAAGAAGAGATATTTTGAGGCAGGAAACTGCTTTGAACTTGGTCAACGTGCATAATAATTTTGTCTGATATATTTTGTTCTAATTGTGGTATCTAGTTTCGATGGTTTACTAACTTTTTGGAGCATTAATTTGATATTTCTTCATTTTTTGGCTTTGGGGCATGATTGAATAAAGCAAAATGGCTCTTTAATCTATCTGCGCTTCTTTTAATAGTGAAGTAGCAGTTAGTCAATGCAACTTTCAGCACTCATCATGGGTCATCCAGAAATAGTTTCTCTATGTTTTAGGGGTTAGGATTCATATGTGATTACCTGTGGTGCTTGAGCCGGGGGATCTTTGGTTTTAAGGTCTTCATACACATACCCTCCCCATACCCTACTTGCGTGGGATTCAACTGGGTTGTTGTTGTAATATGATGTTTCTTCAATTATGTATTCTGTTGTACTGTCTAGTATGCATAGCTTAACTACTGTTGCGTGTTGAGACCTTTGCTTGTACTTAATTCTACATGATGAGCTCACTCAACACTATATAAAAGTTTGGTAAAGAAAAAGAACTTAAAGGTTATTATTCAATAATTCATTACATGTATAACCTCACTCCCACTTGACAATATACCTTTAGATATTAATTTGTTCTTGCAAATGGAATATGAATATTTGATACTTTGAGAGACCTAATTTGTAATAACCATAGTCATATGTGACTATACTATGACATGCAAGACTCATTGCATTATGGATTGATGGCCTAAACCAATTCTCCTTCAAATCCCTTATATAAGGGATTTTACCTACTTCCCACATACCAAGAAAGTAGGTTAAAAGTAAAAGTTGGACAAAAACTTTACGTCCTTTAGAATTATACCCTTTACATATAAATAAAGGTGATACATTGAAGCCATTTGTATAGCAGCCTTATACTCCGTAAAAATTTCCTTGAAATTTTAAGGGTACATTAAAGTCACTGATATTCCTCTCGTACTCTTCCATTTCAGCCAACATGCAATATTCCTATGTGTCACATTCTTGTCAATATATCTATTTCCCTGCATGATAGATCCTAACTATTTGAAATTATTGCTTACTGACTTTCCTTAAATTCTCTTGATTCTAACTTGTGTCCATACTTCAAGCTTAGTGTTTAGTCTATCATCCGTTGCACATCTTGGATATTCCTAGTTAACTCATCCATCACAGTCGCAAACATGAATTCAGTGCTGACCTTTTATGCAGCTCAATTGTGATAGGGAAATCTTCTGTTACACATCTACAAATTCTATTATCTGTCATCTTAGCTACATATATTTGATTATATCGGCACACGAGTAAAAAATTTCCCGAACCACGATGCAATAATCATTTTGCAATGATGATTTCATATAGCTGTTTTAGTCATGCCTCGTCCACATGTGTGCTATAAAATTGGTATTGTAAATCATAGAACATGACAAAATTCTATTGCAAATTTATTTAATACAGAGTTTGTACTCCTACATATAACACGTTATGATCATTTTCAAAAACTTATGACCCTTAGCTGGTAAAAGTTTCTAATTTATATATCTTTCTTACAGGTAACAAATGTTGGGATGGACACAGAATGGGGACAGCTGATGGCTAGCATTTCAGAAGACAATGGGGAAGAAACACCTCTACAGGTAGGATGGAGTTGCACCGTCAACTCTTAAGTCTATAGATTCTAATAATGTTTGATGCTTCATATATTAGCTTCCAAAATTTTGTGTATCGTGTCAGGTACGTTTAAATGGAGTTACAACATTTATTGGTATCATTGGTGTTGGGATAGCTATACTTGTTTTGGTTGTTCTTATGATCAGGTATTTTTGAATGCAGTTGAACCCACTCATGGTTGCATTAGTGTTCCAATACTCATGTCTTTGCGCTTGTAATGCATAGATTTTTCATAGGTTTATGGCATTAGTGTTCCAATTCGTGTTCCTGTACTCATGACTTTGTGCATGTATTGCTAGATTTTTCACTGGTAACTCAAAAAATCCTGATGGTACGGTACAATTTAAAGCTGGGAAAACTAGAGTTGGTGCTGCTGTAGACGGTGCTATAAAAATCTTTACTGTTGCTGTAGGTTTGGATGTACACTTTCTTTTCAGTATGATTGACTTAAACTTCTTACTCACATGAAAAACATAATCCTCCAGGTTACCATTGTCGTCGTGGCTGTGCCGGAAGGCCTTCCCTTAGCTGTGACTCTGACGTAAGTTCACCCAAATGATAAGCCTCTATCGTTTTACCCGTTCTATTACAGTTAAGTTAATGATATGCTCATTAACTCCTTTTGAAATGATTAAGGGCCTGTTTGTTTGAGTTGTTTGCAGTTGTTGTTAGTACATTTGTTGAGAAATTTTGATTTTTGAATGTTTGTTTGAACTATTACTGTTGTGATGTAAAATGCGTATTGTTAAAACTATTAGAGTATTTGAGAAAGAAAAGAAGTAGGTATTTTTAAAAATAGGTGAAGGAGAATATGAGAAAGAAAGCATATTGCTAAAGTAAATTTCAAAAGCTCCAAATAGGAGCTGTTGTGTTTCATTTTGAAGCCTTGGCCACAAATGCAGACAGAACCGTTAGGCCAAACACCACCTAATACTCCTCTCTCGCCTAATTACATTCACACTTTCCTTCTTCGCCCATCCCTAAATGAACTCCACTCTTCTCCCCTTTCCTTTTAAGGAAAAGAATATGTGCTCACAACATTGTTTCTCTCTTCCAAACAAAGTTCTACCACACTTTTTACTTTTCAACACTTTTATTAAATTTTGCAAAGTCAAACTATGACTTTAATTTGGGGTCGGAAGGAGTAAATTTCAATTAAGAAATAATCCATTATCACGTTTCAGCTGTTTTAAAAGCCGGACATTAGATGATTATTTTTATTATTACTATTTATTATTATTATTATTGTTTTAACTTTTAACGCTTGTGTCCTCATTTAAACATCTGACAGCTTCCCATTGTGATTTTTTTTGCATTTCTTTTTCATTACATGAAATATACTAGTACTATTTATCCTATGCAACTATGGTGTCAGAAGTTATAACAGAAGTTAGAACTGGACAGGGAATAGACCCAGCCAACTGATTGGAACACATGTCAATCTGGTCAATGCAGGCCTAATCAACATTGGCAAAAAAACTAAAGATTAATATACATTTAAGTATATATCAAATTAAATGAAAAAACTATCCATAATAAGTCATAATCCAATAATGGTAATAATTATCAAGTGTCGAAAAAAACATAATTTTCCAAAATATAGGTTTTTTATCCTTTTCAGGGTGACTTGGTTTACACATCATTGGAATATTTTTTGCCTTAATATTTTTATAGCATGAGATGCATGAATATATCATACAGAATTTTGGATCTTTTATGGAGTTAGGGTTGCAATTTTATTAGATCAAAGAGACTTAAGTCTTAAATACAAAAGTCCCTTTCATATCGGGTTCACCTGTCCTACTATGGTCCGTGTTTGCTCGGTTAGCATTGTTTCCCTTTGATTTAAGGGATTTTTACGGGTTACCATGCTAACTGGCCCGGTGAGCTTTTTTAGATCGTTATACATAGCTATGAACATATTAGTTAGTTGCGAAACTGTAATGCTCTCTCTGAATATTGTATTTCAGGCTTGCTTATTCAATGAAAAAAATGATGGCAGATAAGGCATTGGTATGGAGACTATTGCTAGTCTTTTCTTTCATGCGCAACATTTTATATTGGTATTTTCTAGTTTCATGTAAAAACAATTATGATCGCAGGTTAGGAGACTTTCTGCTTGTGAAACCATGGGTTCTGCAACAACCATTTGCAGTGACAAAACTGGAACCTTAACTTTGAATGAGGTCAACAGCTCTATCATCTTTAATTTTCCATATTTAAATCTTTGATTTACTTATATTGCTTAGAGTGTCTTGAGTTTTGTCTCTATATCTCTCTTTTTCTGAATGGTCATACTCCTCTCTTCAAAAGTTTTTCCGACCGTTGCTCTCTCTTCCGCCGCTAGAGGTGATGAGCAGCAGGGAGGAGGCGGCAGTGAAGGTCGACGGTCAACAATAGATTTTTCCAGTTCCAGCTAAGTCTCTCATCCCCAACCCTCACCCTTCCCCTGACCTAATAAGCCTCTTCCATCCGGCACCTGCGAACTTTAGCCCCAACCTCATATCTAACTCCCCATTCAGAATCCATGCATTCAACCCTAGCCCGGCCGTAAGCCCTTTTCCTCCATCCCAAAACCCTCTATATCATCAACCATACCCCCGTCCCAGAATCCCAACACTTTTACCCTCCAGCGTTGACTTTTGACCATTGACTTACCTCTCTAACCATAACCTTGACCCACAGCCCTAACACTACCATTAGCCCAAACCCTCCATCCTGGAACCCTTTCTAGCGTTCAACCCTTATCCCCCCAAATTTCGCTGCACAACCCAATTTCGACACCAGTCCCAGCTATCCTTAAACTCAGTCCAACGACCACCATGTAGCCTCCTGCCTATAGCCACTTCCCCCAACCAATAGCCCAACCCTTCACTTTTGGTATCAGTATTGTTGTTTTCTTTATTCTTGTTATTATTGGCCTATTGTTATTTTATTATTGCCATTCTTATTCTTATGTATCCCTTGACCCAGCATCTTAGCCTCTATTTGTTTTTTTGTGTATTGATTCATTTATCTTGCTTGCCTTACTTTTTTTGCTTAATCTTATACTAAAACCTTCGTTGGTGTGTATTTGTCTTGTGTTTTAGTAATCTTAGGTGCTTTTGGTTCTTCCCCTTGGACTTTGGTTTGTACTAGGTGGGTTTTTTGTGTTCTCCCTTCTTGTGGTGGGCTGTGAACCACTGAACGAGTTGGGTGGCCTTAGTTAATAATGGTGATGTAAGGTCGTATCCTTGGTCAGGTATAAGGGGCTCTGTTGTACTTATGAATGTGTTCCCTATGGAGTATATACACTTTTAAGTGAAATGTCTGTATCTTCACAAACAACAAAGTAAATAAGGAATATAAGCCATTACCAGAATTGTTTTGATTCCCTACGTTGCTCTCTATAAAAGTCCGGTAAATGCAGCGCCTAGCAGCTACACAGTACACACAAGCTCATGGGTTCGCACTTGTCACAAATGCCAAGGGAAGACTCTCCAGACCCATGAAGAGTTCCGAGGATCAGGTCAATGATGTACTACTGCTTGTGAAATGCGCTTTAAGAATCTGATCTGGCCACTGTGAATGATGAAAGAAGCCCTGCAGCCTGTGCAGGCAGTATGTCCCCAAATCTGCCTTGTCCATCGGTTAAAATTGATCCCAACCTTAATGTGCTCTCTCCGAATCTGCTGCCAACTTTTCATCACTTGTGAGATTTGAGTTCTTCAACTCTCTTTTCAGTGTCCTTCAATGCTTTCCCATAGATGCTGATCAACTTGTCAACTTCTTCAGGAGTTATTATAAATGGAGGAGACATCATTATGAGGTCAAAGTCTACACAGACGAGCATCCCATGTTTCTCACACTGAGCTCCAAAATAAGCGCCAACACCCCATTCAGGAGGGAAAGGTTCATTGGGAGACTTCTTGTCTGTAAACTCTGTCCCAAGGATCAAGCCAAGTCCCCGAATCTCTCCTATGATAGGACTGTCGGAAAATGCTTTTATACCTACTTGGAATTTTGGAGCTATTCTGTTAACCTGATCAACAAAATTTCTCTCCTTGTAGATCTTTAGTGCCTCCAATGCGACAACACATGCCACCGGGTGCCCAGAATACGTAAAACCATGGGAAAAAGAACCTAATTTACTGCTTTGCGAATGGATGACGTCGCTGAGAAGCCTGAGAGGCGATGCGAGATTGTTAAAAAAGAGACGATGCGAGCTAGGTGTATTTTCTTTAATGACGCGCGCTGTAAGCCCATTTTTACAAGCCCATATTCAAAAGGCGAGAAAAAGCTATCGCCTTATGCAACGGTTGAGGCAAGAGAGGGGAACGACTTTGGTGTGCCTTATGGATGTCACCTTTCCAGATTCCATTGAGGCGCTGCAAGGTCGCCCGGTCGCCTTAGGCGAGGGAGGCAAGGGCCTCTCCAAAGACTGGGGTTGGGGGGAGTTCCTAGTTTAAGGGTTGGGTCGTGGAATATAGGACCCTTGACGAGAAGGTTTATAGAGTTGGTGAAGGACTTTAAGAAGAGGAGGATTCATGTTGCATGCATTCTGCATGATGTGAACAGGTTTATGTTGTGGTCCTGCAGTGCTTCAAGGAACAAGAATGAGGTTGGCATTTAGGTTGATGAGGATATTTGTTGGAGTGTAGAGTTGAGGAGGTTACGGGATCGTTACGTGAAAAGTATGAGATTGATCGTAAGAAAGCTCCAGTTTCGGCACCTAAGAATGTAGCGTCTGATTGCCTGTATTGAGACTTAGAAGCGAGAGGATGAGAGAAGAGATTGTTTCAAATTGCAAAGGTGTGAGAGGGAATGACACGAGATCTGTGGGATGCCGGGATGTAAGGTGTGTTAAAGGATTGGATGGAAGGGTTTTGTTTGATGTGGTGGAGGTTAGAAACCGGTGGCAGTCATTCTTTCTTAACCTTCTGAATGTCCGAGGGGATGGGCGTCTTCTAAACAGGTGAACTGGGCAGTTTAAGATTTTAGGTATTGTTGGTGCATTAGACATAAAAAGGTAATGAGGCCGTGATGGCCATTAGTAAGACGAGAGGGGGGAGAGCCATGTGACAAAATGAGAATCCCGTGGGGTTTTGGAAGATTGTGGGCGGAGATGGGTCAGTGAGCATCACCAAATTGTTGAATGTGATTTTCAGGATTGCTTAGATGCTTGGGGAGTGGAGGGAGAGTGTGGTGATCTCGTTATATAAGGGCAAAGGTGATATCCAGGCTTGCAAAAATTATATAGGCATCAAACTTTAATCACGTTATGAAGGTCTTAGAAAAGATTAATCGAGACTAGGTTGAGAAAGGAGATGAGTATTTTCGAGAATCAATTTGGTTTCATGCCTTGGCTGGTTAACAACTGAGGTTACTCGGCTCTTGAGTAGACTGATGTGACAATGAGAAGGACCTACACATATTGTATCTTAACTTGGAGAAGGCGTAGGATAGGATCCGTAGGGAGATCTTATGGAGGTGCATTGATACCAATTGCCTACACTCATTTTGTTAGGGTGAGGTCAATAAGAGGTTATTTTGACCACTTCCTGGTGGAGATGGGTTACATCAAGGGCCTACCCTTAGTCTTTTCGTGTTTGCTATGGTACCTTGATGCACATTGTTTGCTGATGACACTGTTCTGATTGACGAGACACGCATTGAACTTGATGACTGGGTGGACCTTGGAATCAAAAGGTTTTAGATTGAGCAGGACTAAGACCGAGTGCGTGGCATGTTTAGTGGTAGGACAAGTGAGTCAAAGTGGAAGTGAGGATTGATATGCATCTAGTGCCTAAAAGGGACAAGTTTTTGTACCTTGGATCCATCATTCATGCTTATGGGGAGGTAGATGAGGTTGTTGTCCATTGTATTGATGCCGCTTGGGCAAAGTGGAAGTTTTCTTTTGGATCCTTTGTGGATAGAGGATATCAACAAAACCTGAAAGGGAAGTTTTATTGGGCAGTGGTCATATCGGCTATGTAGTATGTATCTGAGTGCTGGGAGGTGAAGAATACTCACGTTCGGAGGCTTTGAGTGGTAAAGATGATGATGTTTAGATCGTTGTGTTGTCACACCAGGGTGGTAGAGTAGTCATTTGAGCCTTACTTTGTAGGTTTTGCATGCGTGCTTGCTTTGGTAGTGTTTCATAGTATGCTCATGCCTCTTTTTTTGTTGTTGTCGTGACCCTGTGTTTAGAGCCGAGAGTCTCTTGGAAATAGCCTCTCTACTTTTCAGGAAGGAGTAAAGTCTTCGTATACACACCCTCTCCAGACTCCACAATGTGGGGTTTTCCTTGGTCTGGTGTTGTTGTTTGTGGTAAGGCGTAGAATTTTAATTTTGAGGGAATTAGAGGTTTGAACCTGGCCTTTATGATTTATGTTTATGCTTCTCGTTATGGGCCTATGTTCAACCAAAGAAGAACTCGGACCTAGGTGTTAAAAACATAAAGCTCACGCACGTAGGAACCCTAGGAGAGCTGAACAGGAAAGGAGAATGAAGAAAGAATACTTTTTGCTCCGTAATTCTTTATTCCATAATAATCATAATAGATGGTAAATGGTAATTACCTTCTTATATAGAAGCTTATAGTCCTAAACCGAAAAGGATACTGATTAATAAAGTATTGGTAAATAAAATAATAAAACTTGCATAAAGTAAATACAGAGTCCAATGTAAGGAAAGGTAAACAAATACATGTGTTCACAATTTCACACACTGCTGCTAGCATCCCTGTTGCACCCCTCTTGCCTGCATCTTTGGTGAGAATATCAATTCCTGATATATGCATCACCTAGAGGCCCAGGGCTAGCTCATTGGTCATTAGGTGATGGGGTTGCATTCATAACTTCTGAATTGGGCCCTGAGTCATTCAACACTGCAACATCATTTTATAAGGTTTGAACTTGCAATAGTATTTTACTCTCAGCCCTTATGCTTAACATATTCTTCTTTTCAGATGACTGTGGTTGAGGCTCATTTCTGTGGTAAAAAAGTTGACGTAGCGCAAGCTGAATCACAGATGCAGCTATCTGATAATGTCAAGCTTATTCTTCTTGAAGGAATTTTACTGAATACAACTGGCAGTGTTTTTTTTCCTAAGGTAGGCAATTAATTAAAGCTTAAATTACTCTTCAAGTTGACTGTTGACTATATTTATCTGGAGTCTCATTGTAAGTTTTGCACTAAAGACCTGCCCCCCTAGGGAACCAATATTCACAAGAGAATGAATCTCGAACTTGGGAACATCTTTCTCCTTGAAGATTTTGCACTCAAGAAAATGTGTGCACAATAATCACCCAAGCATGGGTCAATGAGTGCATTCTTCCTATTTGAATTGGTCAATAATGGCTAGTGAGAAATGGTCAGAGGGTGTGATCTATACTGTCAAGTCAACCCTTGGACAATTCAATAAAAAATCTTAGAGAGGAAGGGAGGGAAATCAAGGTCCTCCCCTTTGGTTTTAAAATGTTAGAGGGAAGGGAACCTAATTTTTTAGCTTACATTCCCTCCCCTCCCCTCGTTTTCAATCCTTCCAATTTGGGGGCTTTCACTCTTTTCGTTTCCTTCCTCCTTACCCTTTTGTGTCCAGTCTGTCTCTCTCCATTCGCATCTGCCATTTATCTTTCTTCATCTTCTCTTTCTCTGTTTCTTCTCTCCCTCTCCCTTCGCATCTATATTTCTTAGCTCTTCTATTCTTCTTTTTCTTCCTACCTTTTCCTCTTCTATTCTTCTTTGTCTTCTTTTTTCTTCCTCTTTTATTTTTCTTTTTCTTCATATTTGTTCTTCGTCCTTTTCAATCCTACTTATTCCTACTTTTTTCTTCTTCGTCTTATATTTTTCTTCTTTCTCTTCGCTTTTGTTCCCCTTACAAAAAAAGGCTTTAGTTTCAGTTTCAAACAATAAGTTCAGATGAGTGGGAATTGCCATCATCGATCAATCGAAAAATTGGGGTTGAATCAATTGAATCTGAAGCTGAGCAAAGCTGTAACTATCCAAAGTTAAAGTTCTGATGAATCTGAAGAGTCTCCCCCTCCCTCCCCTCCCCAACCAAACAAGGTTAAAGGAAGCCTCTCCATCCCCTCCCGTCCTTTTCCTCCCAACCAAACAGAGCCTTAGAGACTTGGGGGAATTCAATTAAACTGTATAACTTAATTTAATACTCCTCTCTACTTTCGAATAGGGGTAAAGTATCCAACTGCAGTGACGTTCTTTCTACCACGTTTGCATACTGTTTTGCTTTCTTATTACTCCCTCCGTCCGGGAATGCTATTCCTGTGTTGACTTGGCACGTTTATTGAGTAGTAAACAAAGTGCCAAATTTCCAAAAATGCACATACTATAAACTTCTAAATCTCCTTTTCTTATTAAAAAAGCAATAAAAAAGTAGATTAGTGATAAAATAGAACGGTATTATTGAAATTTATCTTCAAAAAGTATACTAAAAAAGAAAATGGGAAGGATATTTCCAGACGGACCAAAAAGGAAAGTGGGAAGAACATTTCCGGATGGGGGAAGTAGTTTTAAACATTTCCTTAAGGAAAAAACATGTGACTGCAGCTGTTTTTTTTTGAAATTGTCTTTGACAGGATGGTAAAGGAGCTGAGATCTCTGGATCACCAACAGAAAAGGCTATTCTCCAGTTTGGTGTCAAGGTTACTTTTCTTCCTGGCTTTAGTTGATACTCTCTGTCTCAAAACAAACTTTCCACTTTTCTTTTCTGGCCGTCCCAAAATAAACTTTTCATTCCTCTCAAAGAAAACATTGAGTGGTTTACATTATTTCTATATCCTTTGCATAAATCTCAACTACATGGGAGATTCATGCATATTAACATGTGAATAATTTATTGTGTAGCTTGGAATGAAATCTGATGATATTCAACCTAAACCTCAAATTATCAGCGCTTTCCCATTCAACTCAGAGAAAAAGCGAAGTGGTGTTGTAGTAGAAAGGGTAACCTCAGCCATTTACTTATACATTTATTTAAAATTGCTAGAAGGGAATCATTGCTTACCACATGGGTTAGACACTATCATATTATTGGTTTACCCTTAAATTAGTGATTGATGATCAAGTAACCTTTTGTAATGATAATTCCACATGGATTATGTAACCCATGGGGGTAAGCTTTGGGGTTCCTTTGACATTACTCCATTTTTTATTGATGCTTTCTATTTTATTCAATCTTGTAAAGTTACCTTTTCCTCTTTACTGCCAACAGTGCCAAGTAGGGGTAAGGTTTGCGTACTCAACCCTCCCCAAACCCTAATTTTGTGGGATTTTACTTGGTTTGTTGTTTTTTTCTGTGAAGTTGTCTTTTCATAAATGTTCTTGGTTATTGTGATGTAACCACACAAAAGATTGAATTTGAATTTAGAAGAGTTCGGAGACAATTTAAGATTAGATAAATAATTTGTATCAAGTGTACTGTGTTGAATGTTTGGCACTGATGGTTAATAATATTTCTATTTTCTCTCATTCTCTGTGTTTTTTCTTCTAAATTCACTTACCCATTGCAATTTAGCCAAACCACCTTTTTTTAACCAGAAGCAAACCACCAAAACCACCCCTTATTTACTTCTACCTTCTAATTTTCTTATGCTTTCGGAATGCTATGCTTTTGAAGAATAAACCATATATTTCATATATCTGGCATGGAACAAATTCCATGTACAAGGAGATGCCTAGACTATAGTGATGGTATGATACGCAACTATTCAAATATCCACATATGCTCAAGTCTCTTCATATAATACATCTGCAAAACATGTATTCAACAACACTTTATACAATTTAGTTGTCAATTTTTTCTTGGTTATTGGCAGCATGATTCTAAAGTTCGCACACACTGGAAAGGGGCTGCTGAGATTGTACTTAGCCGCTGTAACCGTTGTATTGATGCAAATAACAATGTGGTGGATGTGACTGAAAAAGAGGTTTGTGAATTGGTTGCATATTGCATTGCTACGGAGTTACTCTATACGGGGTCCTTGTATTCTTTTTTGCCTTTCTTTCTTTCTTTGTTCTTTTGGTGCTCATTTACCCATTCACCCTTGATATTATTGCACATCTACTGTATACCATTTTTTGAACCACAACACATTCATATTAACACCTCAAAAGTAATTAGTCATACAGACCTCAAATCTACTGTATACTTTTGTGGTTTAAGCATAAATGATGGAACGCTAAGGCACAATGAAATTTTCTGTTGTGTTTCAAATTTAAATTGTGCACTCATGTATGCTTCCAAATCTATTTATGCTTTAAATGTCCTCACTGGTTAGAAATACTGCCTCCCTCCCTTTGGATTCTTGAGAGAGAAAATATCGCAAAGTTAGAGTATTGTTTATTTTCCATATTTGATCCCGATTGTGCAGTTATTTAAATAAGGTGGGTGAAATGGAGGTGAGATATTAGAGATGATGTGCAAGATGTATAGAAGGGTAAAATAGAGTTTTTATAACCTTAGTAATGCTAAATTTGGAAGTATAAAAAATTCAATGGGACAACAAAAAATTACAATTGTAAAGAATCCAAAGGGACGGAGGGAGTAGAATTTATGCTGGAGCTGTATAATTGTATCTTTAGCTTTCTTGTAAAAATTTTCTATTGCTAATCATTTAAGCATATGTGGTTAGCTGAATCTCTTCAACGATGATATTACCAAAATGGCTGAAAGGAGTTTGCGTTGTGTGGCCATTGCCTACAACTCTTATGATGGTGTTGGCAAAGTGCCTACCAACGAGGAAGATGTTAGCAAAAACCTGATTTTACTCACTATCCTAGGGCTCAAGGTATTGTTTGACACATGCATTATTATTCCGGAAGTGAGTATTTGGAACTGTTTGCATTTCTGTACACATTATCTCCCTCTCCTTTTAATGTCCAAACAATCTTTGTCAACTTAAGGTTTCATTAAGCTCCCTAATGTTTTTCCTACATCTCTCTCATCATTGTTAGATTTTTCATAGGTCCTTTTTGGTTTTTATCTCTCTCTAATTGTCAATCTTACAATGTAGGATCCTTGCAGACCAGGAGTAAAAGATGCCGTGGATTTATGTAAAAAAGCTGGTATTAAGGTAAACCTCACACAACCAACCAATTTCTTACTTAGAATTCTCGTGAGAATGATATAATTCTTGATTGGATTGAGGTCACACAATTGGTCTATGAGATTTAATCCAACCCATTGATTAGTTCAACCTAAGATCTTATTAACCTATCATTCTCTCTTTCAAACACAAGAGATTTGAGGATACATATTTCAAAAACAAGAGAATTATTGCCTCGACATATCTAAGTTTTTATTTTACCCTTAGATTTAACATTTGATCGATTTTTTTAATATATATCACAGGGCCAAAAAGACTGAATAATTGGATGGTTATATTTGGTAGATAATCTAATGCTATAGTTGATAACGAAAATGGGAAATTTTACTACCACTATGTTTGGTTCAAGAAATTTGAAAGGAAAAGAAAAGAAAATAGTTTTCCCTCAATTTCCTCACCAAAATGGGAGGAATTCGGTTTTTCCTCCCCTTAGTACTTTTTGCCTTCTCATTTTCTTTTCCTTCCACTTTTCTTTTCTTTCCCCTCTAACCAAGCAAAAAAATGTTTTTCTTCTCACTTTCTTTTTCTTTCCCTCTCAAATTCCT
The DNA here is from genome assembly GCA_900332095.2 of Cuscuta campestris. NCBI lineage: Eukaryota > Viridiplantae > Streptophyta > Magnoliopsida > Solanales > Convolvulaceae > Cuscuta > Cuscuta campestris. Next base: position 1,416,703 of record OOIL02000889.1, on the reverse strand, counting down.
TGAACCAAACATAGTGTACATGTATTGAAATAGAAAGTTCCCAACCACTATACTGATCTTCTTCTAATGCACCATGTAGTAAAATATCCTTTATGAAACTTAGGGTTAGACTATTATATGTATAAGAGCATCTTTATCATTTTACTCTTTTTCCATATCCTTTATGAAACTTAGGGTTAAACTATTTTTTCTTTCCTAGTTTTTTCAGCTCCTTCCAATTTCTTCCAACTATTTTTATTTTCTTCAAACTCTTTCTACTTCCCGACCAATTATTCTAAAAATGATATGTTATTATTATTATTATTATTATTATTACACCTATAATGTTCATAACTATAGTTTATAAATTATTTCATTTTTTCATCTCACTATTTTTATAATTCATATTGATTATTTTTTATTCAACTTTTTAATATGAATAATACCATTTTTGTATATCAATCTACAAGATAAAATAGGAAAATTAATATATTAAACTATTTCAAAAAATTATGGATAAAATAGTTTCATAAAATGTTTTTTTAATCTAAAATTAAATAAGGGAAACATCAATATTTTAATCTAAAATATAATAGTGGAATAGGGTGGGGAGTACTACATTATGAAAACCAAAAGAGAACTACATCTTGAAAAAGAAAAAAAAGACCCAAAAAGTCTAAAAAACAAATTCAGATAACAAATAATATCACCAATAATTAAAATACAAGTAACAAAAAAGTCATAATTTCATTTATTTGATCTACTTTTTATTGTCTCTAATATGTAAAATATTGTGCATATGAATGTAAATAATCCAATCATTTTCAACATAATCGTATTGTAAAAACTACGTATTTAGTATCTTTAATGAAACTTAATTGCATTGTAGAATAATAACTGCTATTTCATCTCTAAACTGCTTCATTGCATCTTTAGTTTGTTCATCAAACACCATCACCTTGGGCCTATCTTCTATTGTTCGCTGCCTTCGTAGAAGTAAAATAAAAAAATGTAAAAAAAGTCTTTATTCCAAATGTAGGGTTATAATGAAAAAATTAAAGAAAAAATATGTTTGATTACATTATGTTACATGTCTGATATTTGAAACAAAACCTTGTAATATGTAAGTTCTAATTGCAAATATATTATTTTATGATAAATATTGCATAAATAAAGTGATGTGCACCGTAGCCACAATAACTTTTAAATATTTAAAATTTTGATATTTATGCTAATTTTATATTCTATTTTTTTTTTACAAAAGTAGTTTTTTTGTGTATGAAAATTGAAAAATAACAATATTTTTTTATCTTTAAAGCATTTATTAAGATAACGTGATGACAACAACAACAACAACAACAATAATAATAAAAATAATAATAACAACAACAACATTAATAATTTATAACAACAAGAATCAGAATGAGAATAATATAAAAATACACAAAAAATTTTTTTAAAGTTTTTTTAGATTTTCTAATTTTTTCTAAGTTTTTCTAGTTCCTTCCAATCCAGTTTCTTCTAATTCCTTTCAGTTTCTTCCAACGTCCAGCTCTTGCTTTCCAGTCCTAAAGAACATGCTCTAAGTTTATATTACGTTGTACCGATTACAAGGAACTTTCTGATTCTTAAATAGGGAGATCAAACGTAAATATAATAGAGATCTAAACTTACCACAATTCTACTCTGTATTTGCTACCAAAAACACAAAGTATAAGGAAGGAAGGAATCACTTTAATAAGTCCTTAAATAATGTCAAGCAGGTGCTTTAACTCCGTTAATCTTGTAACACCCCCCTCAAGTTGGAGCATGAAGATTGAATTGCAATGCCCAACTTGCGCATTATGTAGTCATACAATTGTTGTCCAACTATCATATGGACACTTCAACGAACATTTTTTTCCGGCGAAGATGCCAATCTCTTCGGATCCGCCGAATATCAATCGAGCAAAGGAATTTCATTCTTTTTTTAACCTTCACCGAATTTAAACGAATACAAATGGAGGAACACCATTCTTTTTTAATGAACACCAATTTTTTATTCGCCTGCTAAATAAGGGATCATTCGCCTCTAGACGAGGACCATAGAAAAATAGCCATCGTGGCATGCACTGCTACCGGTTGTGATTACTCGGTTGCCATGTTCTTGGTTGACGCAGTCCCTACCATTCCTCAATGAGGGAGAGTTTTCGGTTGAAAAAATGGAAGGGGAAAATAGTGTAACTCAATGCTCTGAATAAAAATATTAGAATATCACAAAATCTGTAGGCATTGAATGTGTATGCTCATCGGGAGTGGAAGTGTGTTTGAGGTCTCAAGGATTGACCATGATAAAATAATACTTTCTCTGTCCCATAAAACACTTTACACTTTCCTTTTTTGGACGTCTAAAAAAAGTATACACTTTATATCCTATTTTGATATTGAATATGTATCTCATAATGTTTCTCTCATTTTTAAAAAATTCTAACAATATTTTTTTTACTTTTTAAACAACTTTCCTAAACTCCGTAAAAGTCAAACCTTAAGATTTTTTTTATCCAAAGAAGTACTACCTCCGTCCCTGAGTATCCCTGAGTATTTGTCTAGTCTTGATTTTTTTGAGTCAACTGTTTTCAATCTTTGGCCTATAATTAAATAAAATATATATTGTATATTAATTAGATAAAATAATATTTTGAATATATTTGATAGAATAAATCTAATAAAATTTATGACAAAATTGATAGAGGTGAAAGGAATATTAGTGTTTAAGATTTTAAAATATCTTTAATTTGTAACATGAAATATATTATCATGTAATATGCATATAGAATGTGATATTTTTGTCGAATAGCATCCATGTATGTATGTATGTATATCCACGTGTGTGTGTCTTCTTAATCCAGTGGTTGTCATTCATTTGGTTTTGAATCAGAAAAAAATTGATCTAAAAATCCATTTATAAATCCACAATCAAAATTATTTTATCTAGTCATCATGGGTTTCTAGTCGTCTATGTGTTTCCAAAATTTGCAATTTAAAAAAAAACTGCAAAAAAATTCTGCCCAAGATTATTTTTACATCTGAATGTGCGTTTGAAAAATATTAGTGGCGAAAAATTAAGATGAAAAAGTTACTCAGAAATAAATGACTAAGGTGTTATTAGTTTGTCACAAATATTTCTGTTATAAAAAAATATGGACTAAAGCAATTTGGCTTTGGGGTATGAAGGAATAAAGCAAATTGGCTCTTTAAACTGTTTGCACTTCTTAAAATTGTGAAGTAGCAGTTACTCAATGCAACTTTCAACACTCATCAAAGGTCATTTGGAAACAGCCGCTCTATGTTTTAAGCATAGGGGTCAGACTGCGTACCTCCGACCTCCCCTTACCCCGCAATGGGCGGGAGTCGTTGAGGCACATGGGTAATGCTGTTGTTGTTTGTATAAAAAATATGGACTCTTAGTGGATTTGAGCAGAAACAAATTGATTGAAGGAGTGAATACATAGTCATCGTATTAGATTGTCAAATTTTGGTTTTCTGACCGCCAGCAATGGAGGTGGTCACTAGTCTTAAGAACAAATTAATTAAATTAGGCTCATTTACCTTCCACGAAGCACATGCATTTTTTGCCTTAAAAAACACATGCATTTTGGTGCATTTTTCCATATCACTAGGAGAGGGGGGTATGGTACATTTGCCTTTGGTTTAGGGTAATTTGTTACGTATGGGGGATTCTTTGCATCACAAGAATGAATCATAAGGGTTGTGGAAGGGGTGAATGAATTTTTAAAAAGTTTTCCATCTCTGGATTGGTAAGTTTTCATTCTCCTTAATTTCATCTTCATTCTTTCTTGGAATTTTTTTAATAGCAAGTACCAACACGAAATCCATTTTATAATACGGTGCTTAGAAGTACTTAAAACCAATGTTCGAAAAGGCGGAACGCAAACCCGCCTCTACGCGCGCCTCGAAGCTTTTTTTGGAAATTACGCACTGGTGCTAATCCCGATTTCACGCTATAGGCTTTTTTACGCAATTCTCTGAAAGGCGTACGCCATGGGGCGTACGCGCCGGTGCGCGCATTGAGGCTTAGGCAATTCAATGATTATAATTTAGGAAATTAAACGATTAAAATTTTGGATATTAAAGGTTAAAGTTGTCAATTACTCCAATTAATTAACCCAATTAAGTCTATATATGTTAAAATTACCTTTGTCGAGTGTCGATTACCCTAATTGCCTTTGTCGATTACCTTTCTGCGACCTACGAACCGTCTCCAGCAGTACAGCGTCTTCAATCTTCTTTCTCCAGCGAAGGTAATCTCTGCGTCTTCTTTTTCTTTCCACTTGCGTTGATGGATAATGGATGATGATGGGTGGTGGGTGGTGCTTTTTCTGCTTTTTACAGCTGTCCATGCCTTTTTATCTTTTTATAATTGTCAAGGTGCTGTTTTTTCTTTTTATTTTTTTTTGTTATCTTTTTGTGAAGTAGACTAACATTCAATTCTTCAAATTAAGCTCATCACTTGGAGCAATATTATGTCTGATTCCATGTTAGACTTTGTTATGTTTGATATACTTTTTTCATGTTATTGGATTATTTATGTTATACATTATGTTCTATCTTTGGTATTAAATTGTTTTGTGAATATTTTTCAATTTAAAAATTGAGGCTTACGCCTCAAAACGCCTCAAGGCTTACGCAATACGCCATGAAATGAAAACGCCTCAAAACCGCAATACGCCTTTTCGAACATTGCTTAAAACAAGAAGTGCCAACACAAAATCCCTTTTATAATCGATTAGCCATATCACTCTCTTCAATCCTCTGCTCAAGTGCTCTTTTATTCAATATTATTGTGTGCTGATATCTTCAACTCTTAAAACAGTTATAGTTTAAAAAGTGCTTCTAATAATATACTCCGTAATAGGTAAGAATGGTGACTGGCGATAATCTTAAAACTGCAAGGGCTATAGCTACAGAATGTGGGATACTTGATTCAGATCGTGCTAGTGAACGAGAGCTGGTGATTGAAGGAGAAAGATTCCGACGTTTATCTGTGCTTGATCAGGAAAAGACTGCAGATGATATATCGGTAGGTTGTGAAGCATGATTGTTAAAATTATCTTTATATGGGGCATGACCTTATTTAGTTGATGTATATCAGGTCATGGCAAGGTCTTCTCCTAATGACAAACTCCTCCTTGTACAAGCATTGAGGAAGAAGGGACACATCGTAGCTGTAACGGGAGATGGAACTAATGATGCTCCTGCTCTACATGAGGTGTGTTTCAAAACATGTGTATCATATCCTTTACTCTCTACCCTTACCATCAGAAGTCCCTTTTTTGCCTAAATGATACAGTATATATAGGAGTTAGACTCATGTGTGGGGATTGCGGAATATATATAACAAATGTGTATAAATTTTTTCTCTACAATCCTTAAAATGTAAAGAAATAGATGAAGGAACATGTTCATGGCTTTTTTCCAGCATTCTTCACATTTCCTTAATGTTTCTTCCACTCGAGATTTAAGAATTCCTTCTTCAAGTAACATGTCACTAACTTAGTTGCACTTTTTCTTCTTTCCGTAGGCTGATATTGGTCTTGCAATGGGTATCCAAGGAACTGAGGTTGCCAAAGAGAGCTCTGATATCATCATATTGGATGACAACTTTGCTTCAGTTGTGAAGGTTGTTTATACATTCCTAAATCAGCTCATAGATCTTCAACTGGAAACCATGAAACCTGAATCTTTCTATTGAGGACTTGAGCATATGATGTATGGGGTTTTTAAACTTTTTAGAACTAAATCTAGAACTCTAGAATACCATGGTTGCATTGGTTTGTTGTTTTTTTTCAAGTTCTAAAAGGTATTTGAAGTTATATTCAGTAATATACTGAGAAGGTGGAAACATTTACCCATGTAATGCATCACTCCATATATCATTTGTAGAAGGCTAAATAAAGCCAGGGTTCCTTTAGATAAGTTAGTTTGTTAGTTTCAAGTGTCTTCTGCTTTGCTGACCTAAAACTTAATGTCATCAATGATCAGCAGAAATGAGACTTTTCCATGAATAAGATATTGACTGCTTATGGTTCTTTTCTTCATGAAACATAGGTTGTTCGATGGGGTAGATCTGTGTATGCTAATATCCAGAAGTTTATACAGTTCCAACTTACTGTAAATGTTGCAGCCCTTGTAATAAATGTGGTAGCTGCTATTTCTGGTGGTGATGTCCCATTGAATGCTGTCCAGGTATTCTTTCACTTCATTTTTTGATTATATGACATCTGGAGGGGGAGGTGGTCAGCTGCTGCTGCACAACTCTACTTTTAATTTTTGTTAATCTTTAGGCCTGATTTTTTTATGTTTGGGCTTGAGGTTGTTTTTGTTTATTTTTTTTTTAATTTTTAAAAGGTAAGCATTACCTAATGTTTTGGTGGTGAGCATTATATTATGGGGTGACGAGCATTGTAATTATGGTTGGTGAGTTTTGTGTAATCTCACCATAAGGTGTTTTCTCACCTTAAGGTGTCATGTCAATCCCTACACATCCACTTATTAATTTGTATATCCTTCATGGGTAGAGAACATCCCACCCTCCCAAGACCCTACTTGTGGGAATACACTGGATTTTTTGTTCTGGGTGTATTTATTAATTTATCTTCATGTCTCTATGCAGCTTCTTTGGGTAAATCTCATCATGGACACTTTAGGGGCCCTTGCTCTTGCCACAGAACCACCTACCGATCAGCTGATGTATAGACCTCCAGTTGGACGAAGGTAATCCTTTTATTCGTTATTTTTTAATGCCAATTTACTGGCTATTAGATTCATGCTCAATCTGACTTGTTGATTATATATGCATTAATTTTTTAAATCTGCAATACGCTCATCATATTTGGAGTTTTTGGCACATGATGTTTAAGATTTGAACTCATGGTTAGTGTATTAAGGGATTGAAGTTCTTGGCAAGTGCATTACTCTTTACTCAAGAACTTTTCATCTCTTTCCTCATAAAAAGTCTACAAAAAGTCTTCTATGTGATTGTGCTTACATGAGTGCTTGAATCACTTAGCTTTTAGTTGTGTTGCAGTTAGTTTGTTGAGTTAGTTGTTTTGGCGATTCAGGATATGAAGAATCAAACTATTTCTTCATGTCATTTCAGGGAACCACTTATAACAAATATCATGTGGAGAAACCTAATAATACAGGCACTTACATCTGAAACTTAAATCTTAGTTTGCACCTTCAATTGTTAATTGTTTTCTTCTACATGAGAGCTATTATCTTGGTGGTAAAAGAATTCTGACAACTGCAGGCTATTTATCAAGTGACTATTCTTCTAGCTCTCAATTTTGGAGGTAAAAGAATTCTGAGTTTGGAGCATTACAGAAGTGGGGATGCTATTAAACTGAGGAATACTTTGATTTTCAACTCATTTGTATTTTGCCAGGTTAGTCCTTTGTATAACACTAGCGGCATAGGTTGGCATCTCCGCACCCCAGCTCACCCTAAATTTGATATAAATGTAAATATTTTTTCAAAAAAAAATTATATGAACACAATATCATCCCAACCCTCCCCAAAGTTCAAATTTCAGAGAGTCCGAGCTCCAAACCTGTTTGTGCCTTATGCATGCCTGTGTTGATCAGCATTTCCAAGAACCCATTTCTGAATTGGATTCATCATTGCATGATCAATTGGCCACATTGAATTGGGATAAAGAGTTGTTGTATTGCATGGTCGCACCCACTTATTTTGCATGATCCTTTTGCAGGTGTTCAATGAATTTAATGCCCGAAAACCGGAGGAAATTAATATTTTCAAAGGAGTCCATACAAACCGATTATTTGTGGCTATAGTCACTCTTACTGTGGTGTTTCAGGTGATTTTCCTATTTGGTTTCACCTTTTAAAAGTTTTATAGACATCCCTCCCACTGATTAATTGGTACAAATATTCTACAATACCTCCTATCTTTCTCAGGTTCTTATGATCACATTTCTTGGGAAGTTCACTTCAACTGTTAGACTTAATTGGAAACTATGGCTTGTGTCTGTTGCTATTGGCTTTATCAGGTTGGTTTCTTGTGACTTTGTGAGTGTTTTGTACTTTTGTTTAGGTTCAGTGCAATGATGTAAAAAAGTGCTAGGTGTCATACTAGGCCTAACATCTATAAAAGGCAGGGTCAGATTCAAGTAAATCAGGTTTAACCCAGCCATAGAATATACGGAGTATATGAGATTATAATTCTTTAAAAACAATATATAAAAACCATGATTCGGAAAGTTAACGTTGGGTTTACCCCAAACCCAGAGATTAATGAAACACAAGAAAATTAGGAAAAAAGCTCATACTCTCCTTTGGCCATTACAAAAATAAAATTCCTCTTTCCTTTAAAGGAAAAAATTGTGGTTCATACTCCGTATTATTTTTATTTTTCCTTGAATAAATCTCAAAGACAATCTCAATTTCTTAATAACCATGTCTGGTTGATTTCAGAACCTTTTATGGGATGTAGAGGGGGTAGGCAGTTGGCAAAAACTATTTAATTCGATGGTTTGCCATATTTGTATTTTTTTATTATATACTCCGTATATTAATTAGACTACGTAATGATGTGCATGCAATTATGGATTTAGAAGATTATGGTCTATCATTTTATAGTTGTTTGCTCAAAATTTATTCNAAATGATTTAAATAATTTGAATAGAAGTTTTGGGCCTTCAAGAATATTGCCGAATTCTGTCTTTTGGGGCCAACGTTGGGACTCATCTCAAACTCGAACTTGACCCATCACACTCCCGAATAAGTGTGATTTAGGTTTTAGAGTAAGTGTGTTTTGCGATTTACATTTTTTTGCTGCTTAGTTGGTTACATAACCTTTCACCTTTTTCAGAAATCTGTGTGAAAAAGATCCATCTCTGAACTATTTATTTCCATAATTTTGCTAGATTTGATAGTAGTAAAGAAATCACCCTAAATAGGAGCAAAACATAAATAAAGTACCAAAATTGGAGCTCCATGTTTTTATCCTCAAAATAGGAGTTTGCACTTTGATAATGTGGCACTGTATATGGATATTTTACAATACTTTTTGGTAATGTATATGTTCATGATTGTCACTGTATATGCATTTTAACTTTTATTTCGGAAATAAAAACATAGAACTTCTCTTTTGGTATATAACCAATTTCTTGTTTGTTGGTATGAAAAATAAACAGCTGGCCTCTCGCCGTGTTAGGGAAGCTTATACCAGTTCCAGAGACACCATTGAGTGAAATCGTACGCAATATTTTCCGATGTGGAAAGACACGCGAGGGGTATGTTTTATCATCTATGATTTTGCTTACTTGAAGGAATATAATTGTAGGCTTTTCATTTCCCCCCTTTTTTAAAAACTAAAAGGGTCTGTGTAGAAGATGCTAACATATGATCTTTTTTGTTCTTTTTTTTTGTGGGTGCTTCCTTCAGGGTGAACAAGTCAAACCACATAACTGAGACCTCATGAAGTTGATTTTTTTTTACTTCACAACAATGGTTTGAACAACTCATAAGTTAAATATTCTAACTGTGTATTTATTTGTAATTTATTAAAATGTGTTTGTACCTAATCAATGTGTAAAGAAGTGTTTATCAAACAAACATGCTCTTATTGTTTTTAATACAGTGTGATTAATATTTTGAAATTAAAACTAGTGCACAAAAAAATAATTCAATAAGATATATGAATAATCGAAAAAGAAAGATCTTCGCCCTTGTTATTGGATAACAGAGATATTCTTAATATATAATGAAAACAAAATTTGATAACTTTTGAAAACACTAATTCTTATTCAATGCATTTCATAGAGATTTACATACAACCATTATATGAGTTTCACATAGAATCATTTTCTATGCATATTTGGAGTCAATTTTTGATGTCAAACTCTAGTATTAAGATAAATTTACTTTTCCTTCATATAGAAAAAAGTTAGTCATGTAATCATAAAATATAGCAGTTTACTTTCAAGATTTAAAATCCATAAATTATCCCTCATGCATCGTATATAGTTCACAGAATTAATCCAAAATGGACTTGAAAGCTAAATATCAGTTTTGGGGTGATTTACTCAATTAAACAATGTAGTGTACAACCGTGAGTTCATCATGAATTTGTTTACCGCAGTAAACCGTTTTGGTACTACTTAAATTCTCCATTTTCCACATGAAAACAGTATATTAACATTATCTAACTAGTGGAGCTTTAAGAAAATGTTTGTTGATCATTTTTCAACCTTTCTAATGTAAGATTTACGGTTTATTCACACGTGGCTAGAAAACCCATTTTCTCTCCTTAGATAAACATACACACATTCATACTTATGTATAAACATGCACATAAACAAATATTTCATACATACATCTTATTATACAAACGATTACAACGTTATAGAGGCAATGATACTCACCTTTTAGTCTAAGAAGGGGTTTTAAGCTAAGAAGATGAAAAAACATTCTAATGATTTTCCCGATATACTTCAGAGTTTCCTCATGATGGCAGTAGCTATGTCAAAAAAATTGATAGTAGTAGAAAGACTGCATGCCAAGCATGAAGTAATATGGATGCTTATAAGGTGAGGACTATTTATAAGTTGGAAAAGTCAAAGTATATCAGACCTCTTAGCCTTTAATAAGATGAAGAAGACAATCTTAGGAGCTAACCCAAGTATGAGGCAATTGATCCATGGCCTTTGGTAGCTGCATTAACTTATCTAATTCTTGGAAAATTAAGTCATGGATTGCTAATTGCCAATTAACTCAACTATAGCTTGATTCTCCCTCCAAGTTTATCGTGTCCACCTCTATTTGGTTGTCATCTATGGGAGCCTTGGAGGCCGGCTTTATTCTTGTTGCCCCTTTGGGTAGGACCTCATCAATCACGATGATTTGATGATAGTTTGTTATGATTCTGTGATTGGTTAGGCGTAAGAGTGTTTCCATGTGCTCCTCCTCCTGCAAGAGCAACAACGGTATGTAACATCGACCGTTAAAAATTGATCGAGTGCCACCCCTAACCTAATTATCTCATCTTGTGAGGTCCTCAGTCAATTTGCTTGCTTGAGGTGGGTTGACGTTATCCACGAGCTTGGTTAGTCTCCACCTTCGGAGCGCTATCGTTATGGTTCTCGCTTCTTGTGGTAACCATAGTGTCAAACAAAAGGCAACCTTTAGTACTTCTCTTATTTAAATTACCAATTTGATGTTCATTAAACTACAAAGTATGACCTAGTTGAGGTCTATAAAGATAGATAATGAGATGGTAACTGTTGGAGTTCCCACATTGGAAAATAAAGATGAGTATCACTTGCATATATTGAAGGGTGAAGCCCTACCTATTAGTTTAAGCTTTTGGGTTAGAATTGTGGATCCCGACTTTATATCCAAGTGATTAATTTTACCCGACACTCTATCCGTTGTTTTCGGCCCACCAGAATTCTCCGCTTATTCCCTCTCTTACAACGAGGGGGTTAGCCGGTTAGGTAGTATTTATAGTGAAAACAAGACTCTACTGTAGTAACGGACGGGCAAGACCCGTGATTGACATCCCTTTATAGTGTTGTGTGTGTCACATTCCTCTTGTCTCAATTTCTCTGACAAATGCTGTTATGCTGAGCATCACTTTTTCTTCTTCGTCGTTGTGTGTATGATTGAGTACCTTGATGGGCGATGTGAGCATCTCAGTGTTGCATTTCCCGTAGAGTGCATGCCATAGAGTGGTGGGTTGATATTGTCCATCATTTTCCACCAATGTAGCTAGTCTCCCTTGTGAGAGTGTTTTCGCTGACCTTGAGTATACTTTCAAGTTAATGAAAGCATCAATTCGATTGTCAATAGACTACTAAGTATCAACTAATAGAGGTTGTTGATAAAGAGAGACGATGATAGTAAGAACAAGAGAGCGATATAACACAAAGCACAACATACTCTTTTAACTTGACTTCAGACTTTGCTTCGAATTCAAGATTCAACATCCCTCGGAATGAGGGAGAGGAGGGGGAATGATAGTGAAAAAAGAAATTTACTATAACGAGTGACACCCATGAATGACATCTCTTTTGTCGATTTCTTTGACAAATGCTAAACATTACTCTTTCTTCCTTGTGGTTTAGTGCATGTCCAATTCCCTAGGTGACTAAAGCGTCTCTATGTGCACCCTTCACAAGCGGAATGCATGCATTGGTTAGCCCCAAGCCTAGTCATTTAGACGACTAGAGGAGTACCGACCTCATACCATGAAGGTCATTCGCCAAAGCCACGTCACAGCGATGTCCTCAAAGCCCACCATCGCACCCATCCAACTCCAGAAGATCTTATTCCATTTGTGTGGGCATGACTCAATGTACTTGGGCCTAGATGTGAAATCCAATCCTCCATCATACAAGTCATGATTTTATGTTTTTATATCAAAATCTTAAAATTAAATAGCTTGAGTCATACCAAAGAGCAAATAATTTCAAGTGAAAATTACCACAACAACCATGTCTCCTCTCTTCTCCCCAATCAACGATCCACGGTCCCTCCACACCCATTTCCCACCCATGTGACATTAGTGTTAATGTCATAAGATGACTCCAAGACATCTACGTTGATGAGTTAGAAAATTGATAGTTCCTCCCTAGATCCCCTAACCTCCCCTCCCTTCGCTGATTGCTACAGTTTTAGCCACAGTGATATCACTGTATCACTGCAGCCAATTAGCGAAGGGAGTACGTGATGCAGGAGGTAGGAATCATCAATTTTTCAAACCAGTAGGTGTCCTGAGTTATCCTATGACACAGAGAGCCAATGTCACAACCGGCCCCCAATTGTATGTGGTACATAAGATTAATAAAGGTTGTCCGGAACTCCAAGTAGCTTTTTTAATTGTTGATTGCAAATCATCAACATCCAAACCACATACAGAGTACCTTCAATTGCACAAATCATGATCATGACACTACTACAAACAACACACTGTAACACTCCAAACAACACACCGTAACACTCCAAACAACATATTACAAATATCAAAACTACAAATCACGATGGTAAGCAATGCTTTAAGTTACAAACCTTGACTATAATCAATCGTCTAAACGCCTAAATGAAATCAACAAATGAGATTTTTTACTTTGAATTGTTGAGAATTTGGTCCGGTTCCAAAATGTGAACTCTTTACACTTTCCAACAAATGAATTTACCTCAATTTAAAATTTGCAAACAAATCCAAACATGCCATAGTGGATCCTCTAAATCTTTCCCACCATATAAGAAAGAATCCTTTCCCTCCGAGCTACAAAAATGGTGTCAGCAGAAGGCTCTCAGAACAATTGAGTAGTCATTTTTAGTTTGTTCTGTTTCCACTTTGGTAGCTTATAAAAGGCATCCTTAGTCATCCCAAATTTCTCCCTGAACTCTTGGGAAGACAGATAAGCCTGCAAGCAAATTGTTTTGTTCAAATATCAGTTCTGATTGAAAACCTGAAAACATCAAACACCTTTTGAAGTTCTCCTGCTGTATTACTCTGTATCAATTAATAGCATACCTCCCTCTTGGTTATGTCAATTTCATCTGTGATTGGATTAGTTGAGGAGGTCTTGAGTCGGTCATAAGGGTATGTCGGAAGCCCATCATCATCTTCAGCGTCACCCTCTTTCACATCTTCTTGTATTGTTTCAGGCTTTGGGGTTTCCTCCGGGCTTGCTCGACCTGCAAGGAAGTAACATTTCACTTCTTTTTTCTTTCTTAAAATGATGAATTTGTTAAGCAAGAAATGATACCCTTAGTGAAGGATGGAATGGAGGAGCGGGCTGGCGATGGGGTCTTGTCAAAGGTTGCTGTCAACGCTGCGATGGCTGCAGATCTGGAAGGCAGTTTCGTTGAATCGGGAGTTCCAGACTTTGGAAAAATCTTCCGTACCATTGGTGGAGGCGTTGAGAGGTTCCTTGTATTAGGGTTCTCAAAGTTAGCAGCTAAGGCATTAAAGGCAGGAGACCTGCCCCTGGCACGAACTCGGTCAGGGCTGGAAGATAAGCTTCTAGAGCGTTGAGATTTTTCAGATGCAATCGACCTTCCACTGTAAGACGTTCTCCTTTTTGGTTTCTAATAATAAATACACCTTCTTATGAAGTGATATAGTTCAAACATTTACTCTAGGAATTACAAAATGATATCACATTAAAATCTTGTGTTTCATGCGAGGAGCAGACATATTGAAGTTCACAACCATTTTATTAGAGACTATGATAGAGTGCCACCTAAGCTGTTATTTTATGTTATTAATATTTATAATAAGGCCAGGTCAGATGTTTTATTTTATATATGTTAGTTACTAAGTGGTAAATAATGTGTAGTGATTCGTAGTTGCTAAGTAATGTGGTAGTGAGTCTAAAGTCTAGGAATAGTTACTAGGTAATGTGGTAGTGGGCCTAAATTCTAGGGATTGGTAGTTATTTTGCTTCTATAAATATTGAGGCTCTTTATTTGTAATTGTTATGCAGAAAGCAATTCAATATTTATTATTGGAGATTCTCCTTAGCTTTATTATGTATATGAGTTTAAGATTCTTGCTCATATTCTGATAAAGATTTCCCTTCATCTTTATTATTTTATGAATTTAGATTCTGATTTCATAATTAGATAAAGACTTTCCATCATTAATTCTCCCTGCCAGTCTTGAGTTCTATCATTCCTATCATGTCCACATGTATTGTTAAATGATGATTTGTCAATTGTACTGAATAATTAGTTGATTTGTGCACAAAGTGTCTATGCGGTTCTAGAATAGACTGCATTTGTAATAATCCTGGGACTTTATATGCTCCATCTTGAGGAGAAAGCAGAATACTAGTGCAGCTTAGGATGCAAACCCTAACCACTTAATTATAGAATAAGGCCCTGCATATGTGTAGGGTTCTTGTGTCTTGATTGAATCAACCGGTATCACTTTTTCTACTCCCTCCATCCCATAAAAAGATTCCATATTTCCTGTTTTGTTTATCCCAAAAAAATGATCCATTTTCCTTTTTAAAAATGATTATATGGTTTGTATCATTTCTCTCTCCTCTGCATAATTCTCAACCACTCAATTTCACCTTTCTTAAGAACCATGCCCAATCAAATGTGGTGCCTAAATTCTGGACGGAGGGAGTATTATCTTAATAATAACCCTTGCATTTCCTACTTCAGTCTTCAAATAAAATAATTGTTCATAAAAGAGAAGGCCAAACAAAACTTACATCCACAACTGGAGTACCACCATTCTTCACTATCGCAAGTTTCCTTTGGAATGAGTTTCCATGCATCTATAGTAATAGATACCTCTTAGGCTCTTAGAAAATCGGCAGACTTCAGGTAAAACATAACAAAAAGATCACTTACAGCTGCCTTCAAAGAGTCCCAGTTGAAAAAACGGGTGAAAAAAGTAGGTTCACTCCCTTCAAAAACAATGTATATTGGAGCATGCTCAGACAATTTCTCCAGGAGAAAATCATTTTGGATAAATTTCTGCAAGGAAATATATACAAGAGAATGCCCAAATTAGAATAAAGCAAATAAATATTTCAACTTTCCTGAAAGAAATTCCAAACTAAGCACTATGTCCAAATGGGATTCTGTGAAGCCTTTGCACTAGCACATTGTTAGGGAGTTAGGGTGGTGAACTTACAGATTTGTCAAGTCACATAGACGGGGGATTTGAAAGGGTCAATTAAAAAATAAATAGACGGCCAAAGAAAGCCTAGTGCCTAGGAAGGGACTATGCGAGGGTTTTTAGAGCATAGCATAAGAGCAGGATTTGATGCCACTGAGAAGTCAGGCTCCAAACCTCAAACTGAGATTCAGAACCTAAGCCGCACAAAGATATATCACGAGTTCTTTCAAAGAAGCTTTAGTCCAAACAAAAAATTAGGTAAAAAAGAAATCCACATTTATACCTCACCAATAGCCAAAGCCTGCATTTTAGTATTGTTTTCTACAAGCTGTCCAACCCAGACATAAATATCCGAAAGACAGTCTATGATGAATATGTCTTCGGTCAAAAGGTCATCCTGATTAAAATTGTAAATTTCAATCACCTGCATTACAAAGAAATAATAGTCATTCATTATCATAATTATTTATTTTGAAGTGTAAGTGTTTTGTTCAACATCTACGTGATAGGTCACCTGGTATTAAATGATAAAACATAACCTATTTTAGGTTGTCTTGTAATATGATATGAAGTTATTCTACACTCCACAGGTGTGCAAGTTGGGGAAAATGAATAATTAATTGAATATAGAAGTAAAATTGAAAAATTGGATTCAAATGAAAGCTCTGGAACAATAAGAATAAGAAAAATAAGGCACCTTCAAATCTCCTGAAGAGCATTAGGTACCCACAAAAAGAGACACAAAAAAAAGTTAGTGGAGTTATAGCAAGTAATGCACTGCAGAAAGTTTGATTTAAATATTTTGGTTTGTTCCCAGGCTCCCATAGAGTAGGACCATGCTCTTACCATTTGAAAAGATGCATGAGAACAGATGAGGGTCACTTTCATAATATCTTTCAACCTTCAGGTTAGAGTATTCAGATTTACCACCCAAAATATCCCAGAACTGTTCAGATTCTGCACCTTCCTTCTGCAGTCTGGACTGAACATCAGGCTGTAAAGGGGGACCCAATCAGTTATAGAAAGATAGACAGTTTAAACTATGCTATTGAACCATGTGCATGCGTAGTTTCACCTCATTTTGAAATTGATTCATTTATGTCTACCCATCTATTTTTATACAGTTTGATTAAGCATGTGACCATCTTCAGGTTCAGCATTGTTTAAAATTTAGGTGAGATTGGACAACACAGTCCATATACGTACTATGCACAAGGCTGATCAAAATGGCAAAGAGTGAATCACTGTATAATGAGTATTCCACAAATCATGCAAAAAAAATATATCCCAAAAACACTAAATAAGAATCACAACCAATAGTTTTATCATGATTGATGAATTAGAAGAAAATATAGCATCCAAAAATACCTTAATAAGATCTAGTTGCCTCTCAGCAAGATCCTGATCATCAGAGGTAGTAAGATTTCCATACCATGTGAATAGGGTGGAGCCACTATGCAGTATGTAACAGTAGGAAGAGTTCAAGGATGACGCCACCTGATTTAATTACAAGTTATGCTCTATGACAGAGACTATCTCAAGCAGCAAATAATTATCAAAATGTGGTTGCAGGTGCACAATCTGAATATTGTCTTATGACCCAAACAACTTGTGAACTAGTACAAATGCACATTTTAATGAAGCGATTTTGCTTTTTTGTGTGTACCACTAAACCCATAGTGCAATAATGAAGGTAGCTTACCATTTTTTATTTGATACACAAAAAAGTGCATTTGGAATTTGTTTCTACATCACTTGCATTAAACAGAGATCAAATAACAATTCTAGTTTTAATAGAGTTCAATGGAAATTAGAAATGTGGTTGATTATATCTTTGCTAGGACTCTAGAGGGGTTGAATTCAGCCCTTACCCACTAGGGGTTGAGCCGTTGAGCTTTAAGTCAGGGTCATTCATACTGGTGTATGTATAAGTAGAAGTAAGTTATATGCACAAGTAATAAAGAATTATCTGTTGTAGCATTGACATAGCTCAGTTACTATTGCATTGACTTACATATGGAGTACCAAAAGTCTATAAAGTTACTACTTATTAATGCAAGGACAGAAAGGATATGGTTTAAACTATTAGGGGGATTTAAAATGAAGTGAAAAGTGACTTCAAACGACTGAATGGTATATGCAACGTGAAGGACCAAAGTTCTTAAAAGGAAACAGTGTGTCTTCCCATCATATCATTCTATAGCTTGATGTAGTAAAAAGCATAGATTGTGCTTTCAGCTTATAGTTGGACTTTCACAACTCCAGAAGTTTTCTATTGGTTCAGGTAGCAAAACTACAAAGTCTGAGAGCCACATCCCATTTGTTATTAATAAATGGTATAAGGTGAAATGGGATGATTCATACTGGAACAACTTGGATGGCTTGCATATTATCTGGCCCAGTACCCTGTACTCGAAATAATGCAATGCCATCTTCCCTGTATGTATCATCGGGAAGTTCTTTTTCAGCAAGAAATTTCTTGTATCCTTCGCTATGACCACCCTGGGGGAACATGCACAAAGTTAGTGACCTTTCCAGAAATGACTATTGACTTAAGAATAAAACTATTGGATCAAAAGTACTAAAATAAGGGTCTGGAATATAGAAAGCCATTCAAACCTTGAAAACAATAAGGGTCTGGAATATAGAAAGGAACTGGATTGGTTCAAATCCCTCATGTATACGGGCCTGAAAAGTTCCCATATCAGCATCAAATCAAGCATGAAAATCCTAATCAATAAGTCTCCCTCAATCCGCCAGGAATTTAACATACCTGAGTGACACAGAACTTCATGGACTCGACCATTTTGCTTGCATTTGAAGTTGTGGAGAGCTGATCTTCCTATATATTCCATAAGTTGGTTGTATAGATTGTCAGATTATTTTTTTTTAGATATCACCACTTCTTTAACAAGAAAAGATTAGCTCATGATAATGATGTCATTATAAAACATAAAGATGTGGCCAGTAACAAGAAAAAGCAGCCCGGATAAACAGAAAAGAATTCCTTGAAATGGTTTTTGGAAGACTAACGAGATTCCAATACGTGATGTGATAGAATGCACTAGACATTTTACTAGCTGCAATGCAAAAAAAACAAATTGATGACATGAGAAAATAAGTGCTACTAGTGTCTCCCAAAAATGTTGGCATCAATGACATGAATTGTGTGGGGAATTAATTTCTCACACTATATACAACCTCTGTCCCCCATTTAAGTTCTGGAATTGATTGGCGGACATATTTATGTTGAGTAATTTTTGGTGTTGACTTTGCTTAGGTGCTCCTTAAAGTATATTTGCTTTTTTGGGTAGATAAAGACTCGATTAGATGCAGGATGACATTGATTAGATGGAAAGGGGATAACTAACATTTCGAAAAGGTTACTTCCTTTTGGGAAGTAGGAACTAAATTGGGGGATGGAGAGAGAGAGAGAGAGAACAATTTATGTCCCTTTGATTGCTTTTTGAAGACTAAAGAGTAATCCAAATTCCAAAACAATCCAAGGGTACATGCCAATCCTTCTTGACCAAACACGCCGGGACAAAGGGGTCATGGAGATTTCTCTCTCTCTCTCTCTCTCTCTATGTATGTATGTGTATATAATACTCCCTACGTCCCTAAACGGGAATATGTGTGTGTGTGTGTGTGTGTGTATATATATATATATAAAGAGAAAGAGAGAGAGAGGGTTATTGTCACAAAACTTTTTATACAACTCTTAATATTCTTATATCTTTCTGGTTATAGGATTGAAAGTTAATAACATGGAGATCATCCTCCTAAACTTTCACAACAATCCAATATTGTTTTGTTCTAAAACATAATTTTAGAGCTAGATATTATGTTCTTTTGTTCTATTAAATGAAGTACAAAGCTACTTTGGGTTGTTGTGAAATTGTAGGAGGATGATCAGCATGTTAGTAACACTAAATCCAGCTGTGGGTTTTGCATGAAAATAATCCATGTGAAAGATATAAGCATGGTAGAAATTGTCTAATACAAAAGTGTTGTGTGAGGGGTGGCGCGGGTGGGTGTGTATGTATGTATATAAATATTTTAAAGAGAGATAAGATTTCAGAATGAAATGATGATAGATATATCAATTTAAAACAAGCAAAATGAAGCACTAAAGCAGTTACCTCAACACTGTGCTTCCCAAACCATGTGCCAATAATATTATGTTCCTCTTTATCTTCACCTGGGTAGGAATACTGAAATATGAAACAGTCCCCACTGTAGAACTTTGACTGATCGGATGCTGGAAGAAGGGTCTTCTTATCACCATTCACACGCCAAACCTGCACGACAGGCATTGATTTATCATCTTCAGATTAAATTCCTCTTTGTATATTTCTACCACAATGACCACCTCATATATAAATGTCATTGCACCGACAACTATCATTTCTAAAACTAAAATCCAATCATAGATCTTCATTCAATAGGTTATTTATTTTATGAAAACGTGAAAATCAATAGATTTAGTGCACCTGCAAATCTCCAGTGCAATCAATATGTGGCTGAGGTTCTTCTTTTCGAGGACTATCTTTCACGAAACCCTTCATATTAACCCCTTTCCGTTTTAGAAGTGCTGGAGAAACATCATGAAAGGAGAAAAGCATAACTGGCAAATCAATATGAATTCTGGAAAATGTGAAATTGGTGAATGTGTTCAAGGAAAAGAGCACAAAATCACAAAATGTGAAAATGAACAGACATTTATTACTGACCAGCAACTTTTCCTTTACCATCCTCGACTACTGCCACATTGTTTGGCTGGGGCCAGGCGTCAAACTTTTTACGAAAAGTCACTGTCTCAAATCCTCCATTCATGCAAACTACATGACATTGAGATCTATCAAGGCCGCGTATCAGCTCCTAGAAGATGAAGCCTATAATGTCAGAATGAAAAATCACACAGTTGCAAATTAGATAGACTGTCTGAACAATAAAAATACAAATATCATTACATCTGCAGCAACACTTGCAGATTTCCTTTCATCTAGAGACGTATTCCTTCCCATCCACACAAAAGCTTCAATTCCACAATCAAGAATGTAGCATCTGTTATTATCTAGTATGTCCCTCGTCAAATTATTTGCCTCAACAGGTTCTGGCTTCTTTCCGTCGATTCTGAAACAGTTAATACACAATTGCTAAATATAATACGTTGAAAACTAGTGGATCTGCTGGAATTTTTTTGTAGGAGAAGGATCAAAATTTACATTAAGACCAAACAAAGGGGTTAGACTACATTGTTGAGTATCCACTCTTATACAATTCCAGCACTTACAGTAAACAACATCGAAACTAGATAGTCAAAGAGTTTTTCTGCCTTAATGAATATGGCTATGGACTAGTATTGTCCATGTGTGGTAGATCTGCTAGTGTGTGCTAGTTTCTTCTGTTTGATGACTATATTTACAGCTAAGTGTGGTTTTTTCACATCCCTCAAAATTTACCTTATTACAGAGTACTATATTCACTCTTCTCTTTCTCTTATACCATAGCATTTGCCTCTCATAGTCTCATGATGAAAAAAAATAAAAAAAGAAAAAACAATAAAATGAAGAATTCCATGGTCCTAAAAATCTTAACTCCAAATAAAATAAAACGTGGAAATGTGGAATGCCAAATGGACAAAATGCATTACCGATACAATCTTCTAATGAGAGAATCAGCATTTCCAGTGTCATTCTTAGTTGTTTTCCTTGGGAGTGGAGCAAATCCACCAAACAGGCCCCAAAACTCCCCGGTATCAGCATCAGCCATGAGCTTCCCATCATCTATACCATTAATACATTGAAAATATTTAAATCAGGCCGTTACTAATGTAGCATGATCCATATACAAAGCATTCTTGGCTTACCAATTGCAGCCACCTCACACTTTCCATTGTGATAAGTATCCTTTATGTACCGTACAACTTCAAGTGCATAAGCCCTCTCTTGAATAGATGAGTTGGCACCATTGAATTGGAAAATTTTAGATTTGGTGTCAAGGATGAGGATGTCATCATGATTGAGGGAGGAACGAGCAAAAGGAACCTGTCCAATCACTTAGAAAACAGGTAATTACATGAACAAATGACAATAAAAATATTATGCTCCCTCCGTCCCAATGTATTTGTCCAGTATTCCTTTTTGGATTGTCCCAATGTCTTTGGCCCAGCCCAAAAAGTAAAAGTAGGGAAACAATGGTCATTTCCTTCCCTTTTTTCCTTTTCCTTGGTCCTTGAGTTAAAAAAAAAAGCACAAGTACACCAGGATGGAGGAAGTAATTATCTTAAAGGCAGGAGCTTGCCTCTTTTATGTGTACAACGTGTTTCCCTTTGCATACATACAAACGTGTCTTGTGCTCTTCCACGTCAGGCAGCTTGGACCCAGATGCAACTACTCCTTCCTGTGGGATTATACATGGTTTAAAATAAGAAAGGAACTTCTCAGTTTCATGGCTTTGCACTTCATGATATTGAACAGCATGTCCTCCAAGAACTGCGTCTAGTTCAACTGTCTTAATGGCTGCCGCACCAGCTTCATCCTAAGAGAAGAATAAAATATTGTTTTATCAAGAGGCATTGTTATTATAACGCAAAGCTAGAATGGCTAAATATCATGTGAAGAAAACTTACCACACCAGTATCCTTACCAAGCCAATAATGAATATCATGTCGTAAGGTGCCACTTTTCAAGGAGGTGGTCTGCATTAGAGGAAAATTAGGTTCTTACTAACATGAATAGGTCACTCCACTGAAAACATAAGACTAGCTTACAAATCTTAAATTGCTCAAGTTCTGGCAAATTTAAAAATTTCAAGGGTGCATCTAGCCATAAGTTTAGGGTATTAAGATTATTAATCTCTCGATCTGATTTTCCCCAATTAAATGAAATGTTCATCTCCATATTGGGGTTGAAGTTATCAAAATCCATAATGTTTGGTGATCCTAACTAATTCATAATGTTGTGTAATTACTGACTGAATGATTAGAATGGATCCGAAGAACTTCCGAACTATATTGATGCTAGTCACGTATGTATAACATTACTCCCTTCATCCCATAATAAAGTTCACTCTTTCCTTTTTCACATGTCCCATAGTAAAGTTTATACTTCCTCACTTTCCTATTGGGGAAGAGAACATGTGGCTCACAACATTCCTCTCTCTTCTAAACAAATTTCAAACACACTTTTCTTAAACTCTGCGAAGTCGTTTAGTTGAAAATTTTTGAGATGAATAAAAGCAGAGCCTCGGGACTAAAGCACACAGAAACAAGGGAAGGTGTTGAAGGATATGCAACACTAAACATGAGTTTGATTGTCATTTAATCACATAGAAAAACATGATAGGGTACTTTCATACAGTTCAGAACATAATAAAGTCTCTAAACATAAGAAATCAATCTCGTACCTTTAAAATGATATAAGAACTTCTTGTATAAAACTTTCCATAAGATGCCTCAGGAATAGGCACAGGGCGGCAATTTTCTATATACCAGATCTCAATCCCACTATAAATGTTTAAGGATAAGAATTTTGAACTTTCCTTGGTTAAAAAAAAGAATCAAAGGAAACACAAGCAGTTGGAAAAAAATATGTAAAACTATGATAAATGGAGTTGAAATAAAGCCCCAATGATGTTAAGAGGTTTATTAGCATTGGTCAATCTATGGTTCCCTTCATTTACATCATGTATCAAGTGTTCTCTTATGTAGCCATGTAAGATATTACAAGACACATTAGTGAGTGAACCAGTCAAGTTACTAAAACACTAGTTAAGTTGGAACTCGGTCACACCAATAATTAGAGTGGTAGAGACCATAAAGTTCTTGCATCCCTGAGTAAAATTCCTTTTATTCATTTTTTGTACGTCCCTTAATAAAGTCCCCTTTCTTTATTTGGTAAAAGCAAGATTGTTACTTAACCTAACTACCCTCATTTAATATCTTCACACCTACACTTGTGGAGGATAACTTGCAGGAAGCTAGGTTGAGATGGTTTGGGCACGTGAAGCGGAGAAGTGATAGGCCCAGTGCGGAGATGCGTGAGGCTTACAGTAGTGGACAAGGTGGGGGAAGGGGTAGACCTACAAAAAGTTAGGAGTGATTAGACATGATTTACGACTTCTGAACCTTATCAAGAATATAACCGTAGATAGGAACATCTAGAGATCTAGGACTAAGGTACTTTGGTAGTAGTTCTGTGTGGGTGCTTTCTACTCTTGTCTTTGTGTGCTTGGTGGTCTAGTTGCCAGTGTTGGTATGTGCGTTTGGTGTCTCGGTGCGCTTGTTTTGCTCTTAGTCTGCTCTTTGCTATTTGGCAATACTATGTGATATGTGCCTTCTTTGTTGGTTTAAAACTTTACATTGGCTTTGCTTGAGTTGGTGGTCTCTTGGAAACAACCTCTCTAAATTCAAGTAGGGGTATGGTCTGTGTGCACATAACCTATTTTTAGTGGGATTTACTAGGTTTGTTGCTGTTGCTACACCTACGAATTATTCTCGCGCACATATTACAAGGGCATTTCTGGAAGTCAAAGACAAAACGATTTAATCAACTCAAAACAACGTGAGTCCCTAGAAACTTCTTTTAGGGACGGGAGTAGTTCTTTGTGTGCCTTTAAAATACATGAACAACACACCCACGTTGTGCGACAAAATATGCATGTAACAAAGAATAACATGGAGAAAATAATGGATGTTTATAATTCAAAATGATCTGAAAAGGATACGTCTTCTGTCCAGCACCTTGGAAAGCTGAATCCAAATTTCTCGATGAAACAACCATGACAATGTTTCACTTCCTCACTTGCTTTCAGTGCTATTATCAATGAAGAGGCTGAAAGAACATAAAAAGTGTGATGAAGGATAAATATGTAAATCAGAACTTAAAAATGAAACTCAGAGATGAATAAAGGGGAGAATATAATTGGATAAAGCTACAAGAATCCAACACAAAAACATATGAAAGGGGATTAAACCATGCAAAATAAAGCATCCACAATGCTTGGACTCTAAGAAGGCTGCTCACAAGGGTGCCCAAATAGCAGGCCATTTAACTTTCTTTTAGCAAGGTGCACTGCTTAATTTGAGATCTAGAGATTTTTCTTACTAGAAAAAAATACTCCGAGTATTTTTTTTTCCGAGATTTGTGTTCTACAATAACAAGCAAACCAGGATATCAAGTTTAAAAAATGCCAACTCCCGTCAGGCGCTTGACGCATTGACTACCCAAAACTTCATAGAAAGTAGGAAGCAATGGAAAAGTAATGTCATTTTGCTTTAGTTCCTTATTTACCCAAAGCAAAAAATGACTCTTTTACCTTCATTGGAAATGAACCATTGTAAGAATCTCTTTATTTAATATTTAATTCTAGGGAATCTAGATGGCACGTCAAAGCCTGAGTAACTCGTATTAGTTTTTTGAATGGAAGTCCCCGTGTATTAAAATGTACGACTATATAAAGATAAAGGAAAATCAACAAAACCGGCACTACTCTAACTTCGTGGAGACATGACTACATGAGGGGTCAAGATCTACACAACCTTACCCTTGTACAGAAAAACAGAGATGCTCTTTCTGTTAGGCCCTAAAATGTTGCAGCATTTTCTATCCAATTATTCTTCGAAGTAAGATGTGATTTTGAATTCGTCCACTATTTACTGAAAGCTAAAACACGGCTAATAATGACTGTCTTAGGTACATTGGCAATGTAAACCTAAGAGTATATAAAACACTAACGATAAAAGAGGCAGAACAAAGAGCACTCAAACGGCTAGCTGAGAGCCTTGTGATGCTCTTTAGAAAGAAAAAGACAGGGCAGCTCTCAGAATCCAGCTTGAAACAAGAAGCACTCAAGTCGCGCGGCACAGCTTCAATTCCCGAACCGCAATCATAGAGTGCGGAGACAAATTACCGATTAGAATCCCGTGCATTTCACATGACAAATGAATCCAGATTCAAACACAATCAACATACACATGGACATGCAATCAATCCGATCGAGGTAGAGAGATACATACAACATTCATCCGTCTCGATTTCACGTGCCAGAACAAAAACAAAAAAATCCAAAATCCAAAATGACAAATTCCGAAGAAGAAATGTGAAAAAAAGGAAGAAGAAAGGCTTACAGAGAATCGATGCGGGGGATTCGAAAGGCGGCGAATCATCAGAATCGAGCAGATCGGTTGCAGAGCTGGGCAGAAAATGGCGTGGAAATGGGAGGGAGATGATCGCAGATCAGGTATTGGACAACGGGGAGGAGGAGAAGAAGAGAGTGAAAGAGAAAACGGAGGAGAGTGTGGCGAGGCATATGCTCTTCTTCCCCTTTAACTGTAGACGAAACAGAACTATGCCACGTTGTCCCCACCACCTGTGGAATCCATTTGTTTAATTAATTAATTAATTAACTAACTAATTGTAACCAAAATAATATTTAACTAATTAATGGAGTGTTTAGTTCTATACAAAAAATAACTTTTTTTTGCTTTTTTATGGTGGAGAAAAGAGATAATTACCCAATATTTTAAGAAAAAATTAAGTAGGTAATGAATTTGGAATATGATGCAAATAATTGCTTTAAATGTTTTATATATAGCATCTTTTCAATTATTTTTCTTAAAAATAATGTACTGGGATACTACCCTAAAATAATCATTTAGGATGATACTTTCGAAATCTCAAAGTGTATGTCTAGTTCTGATTTTTTATAATCAACAAAGATTGATATTTAGCCTATAATAAAGTAAAAAAAATCATATGTTGTACTCCCTCCGTCCTATATCTTTCTTCCCGCTTCGTAAAACGAAGAAAAATCCCAAGTTTTCAATCTATTTTATTTAAATATTGGTACAGAAATAAAAAATAAAACATACATATTTAAAAACTACATCAAAAGTTCAACAAAACAAGTGGTGACAAGAATATTTTATTTTATATATTGGCCATGAAAAAACACAAATAAAGATAAATTCTCATGAAGTTGGAATAGTGCTCTGGGAAGAAAGTTTTAGGACGAAGGGAGTATTAGTTACATATAAAAACATTAAGCATTTAGAAAATATTTTACAAGATGAATCCAACAAAATTATTTTTTTATCAATATTTAATAAAAGCTTTATTTAATTTATAGTCAGAGTTTATCTTTAACTATAAAAGGTCAAAATTAAGTAAATGCTTTTTTACATAGATAAGAGTGTTTAGAAAGCTTTACCTTTAATTAAATTAATGTCAGTCTTTATTTAAAATAAGATTTATTCGCGTTTTCTTTTTCAATGTTCAAAAAGATAATTTATTTTATTTTATTTTTAGTGATTAACATGTGATTCGCCAGAATTTTATCATATTTAAACAAATTTTAACTATTAATCTTTTTATTCTTCAATATTTTTAAAATTGTGAAATGTCAAACATAATCCACAAGAAACGTTGCTTTTTTACTTACTTTCGGCAGGTGGTAAAAGTGGACTATTTAAAAACTTAAGACCAAATATCAAACATAATAATTGCTGAAATTTGACTTTTTTTAAATAAAAAATAGTAGTAATTATAATAAAAGTTAACTGTATATGCCCTGCCCTTTCAATTAACTCATACTCCGTATATTTTAATGTTTCTCTTGATTCAGCCTTCTAAAATTGTACTCCCTCCGTTCGAAAAACGTTCTTTCCATTTCTATTTACGAGGTCTAATATATTTTATTTTAAATTTGATTTATTTGATTGTCCAATGTTCAACTTAAACCATGAGTTTTGAGCTAAATTTTGTTCAATCTATTAAAGAAAATTTAATTTTAGGATCACGATTAACACGTTTTGATTAATCACAAACTTCAAATCGTCAAAATCATGATGACGAATCAAGACACCGAATTGGTAGGGACAGTCGTATTCAATTTGAGTAATAAAATGTTTGTTTTACACATTTTTTATGTTAGCTATCTAGTCGTCAAATGTTTTTTAGCAAGAAATACGATACTCATTTAGTCATTTTCCACACATTGGAAAATGTATGTATACAAATAAAATACAATGCTCATTTTCACACATTTGGGTCATGTTCTCTTCACCTGACTTGAATGCTTCTGATTTGATTGTAATAAGTTCTGATCTAATCTGAATGTAATTATATTTAAAGTTGTTTCTGATTTGATATGATGTTGTCTAATCTGATTTAAACTGAACTAATTTGAATAAGCAAAAATAGTACTACGTAAGTAATAAGAATAAGTTGAAGAGAACATGACCCTTGCCCGTTTGCTCGCCCCTTTTTTGTGATTGGTTAAAAGTATTTCTATAGAATTGTTTTTATCATTGTAAAAAATTACATAATGTTCATTATAAAAATTAGTCCAAACTCGAAATTTGTCCATCCTTCTCATGAGGAACACACGTTCTAAAAGCTAAAATGCCCAAAAGTTGCCAACTGGTGCCATGATTAGACTAAAGCACACATACTCCCGGCACTACATAAGTACTCCCTAACATTTTTTTTTCCATTTTGTATAGCTTGCCAAAAACAAATTCAGATCCTTAAAGAAAAGATTAAAATTACTGTATGTTTTCTTGTTCTTTTCTCGGGTATATTTTTGCTTCGTTTTTAAATAAATTTCAACCATATTCTTTAATTATCCATACCGAGAAAATTCTTTTATTATCTTCGAAAGTGTGTCAGGTGGAGGCACAAAAAAAATCCCTCCATTTACAAATCAAATGTTTATTTTGCCAAAATCATAACTAAAAAAATATTTGATATGATAGATAGAAAATAATGGTGGCCACATATTACGTGCCCAAAAAGGAACAAACATTAATTTGGAACGAATAGAAGTACAAAGTACTTTATTTTGATACAAGTACTTACAGAACTTTCAAGAAAGCAAACCATGATACATATGGAATTGGTTGCAAAGAACATTGTGAGAAAAGACCATTTTCTGCCAGTGTCTGTGGATGACATGACTTGTGGGACACTCTCACACAAGTGTTTGGGGGCTTTGTTGGAATGGATTTGGGAAAAGAGCCAAGTTATGGAAGTGTAAGGAATATAGATTATTTTGATAACATTAAGAATCAAACATTAAACAGAAAAAGTCTTGATTGTCAGATTCAATTATATACAAAGGTTTATTATCCAAACAGCATTTCTTAGTGCATAGTATTTTGTTTAAGGCGTAAGGAGGGAGCATGGATCCACTGTGCTGAACTCAATCTCAATCTCTAGTATGCCATTTCTTGTCCTTCATTGCCAGTTTCATATTTTTCCCCAGCCTCACAAAGCTTGTTTGTTAGCCTGCACAATAAGCAAGAGTGAGTATTTAACTATTTTTTGTTCTCTGATGCTCTTTCCGTTCCGATTTAGTTGTCCACTTCTCAGGGGAAGGTTCTTTTGACACCCACTTTGGGTGTCATATTATGGTCATTTGAGGATAATTTGGTGCTCCGTAGGGCCTGATGTGGGTCCCTACACCCGACATCCAGCCTAGCTCCCAACTCCTTAGAATCGCTAATTTGTAAGGGATGCAGTGGGGGGGGGGGGTGGAGGGAGGAGGAGGACCCACTTTGGGGCTCAACAGAGCATCTTAGCCCCTGTGATAAAATATGACATCCAAAACTGGCGTTATTAGAACCATAAGAAAAGAAATTCAGATGAATTGTCTACATATCCTAAATATAAGGTGTGAGCATTGTTGAGATGCTCATGAGCAACATACTCATTTAGAGGGCTTATTTGACATTCGCCTTCGAGCATAAACTTTTCGTTCTTTTATTTTTTTGCTTATTTAGTGGCCTATCTATTTTCATTCCTTATAATAAGATTTAAATATATATATATATATATATATATATAAACTTAAAAAGTGGATGACTAAATTCAGATGGAGGGAGTATTTCTCTTGTTTTTTCAGGTCAGGATGTATGGCATTGGCCGGGGATTCCTTTCCAATATAAAAATTAAAAAGCATGAGATAAAGCTACCCTTGAGCTAGCTTTTGGTGTGGGTTTAGGGTCAGTGTTCATATCATTCATGCTATACAGATAGATGTAAAACTATACTGCATAGTAGACATTTCAAGCATTATACAAGTTTGTGATTGTATTGTATAGCGGAAAATGTACTTACCCCAACGACCCAATCTACAAATTTAAGCTATTCAGTCTTCCTCGTCCTCAGATTCAGATTCAGATTCGTCGTCAAAGTTTTCCTGAAGCTTCACTTTCACTTCTATCACTTGTGATGCAAGCGGATACATGGGGGCACTCCCTACAATCCCAAGCCAAGCATAAATATATATATATATGTGCTTATATGTGTGCATCAATGATTCAAGGAATGTATGTTCATGCAAATTATGATAGCAAATACACGGAATACTTATTATCAGAGTCTGGCTTTGATATAGGACTGAGAACTATATGATGTCAGCTTTGTTTCAGTTTTTTACTCAAAAAATACACTGGCATTTGCTATGCTATAGAAAAATGAAACTTATAATTAGTATTACGTGTCTACAAATTTCAAGCACTCAAAATCACTAAAAACAAATAGTTTTTTTTAAATGGACCATCTAATCCAACAAATTTATTTGAGCCAACAAAAAAAGATACAAGTTTGACTTGTTTGAAGAAATAGGTGGGGAAAAACAGCACTAAAAGATCGCAATCCACAATTCCATAATACCTTAATGAGTAATATAAGCATGTTGCCAACAGTGAAGCCGTGAAGGATAAGCGGAATAAGCCAATTATAGGGTTTTTTTGTCAATTCACCACATTCCTTAAATTTGGGACAAGAGGAAAATTAAATCCAGGTGGAAGGAGTGACATATATTGTAACATGTCAAATACGTTGGAACAACAAAGAAACACAGGTAGGATAAAAGAGTGTAAATTCCCAAATGGTCATATATTCCTTTGTCACTTTTTTGAATTTTCCTAAGAGTTCACTATCTGATGTAGAAGACATAACTTTAAGGATAAAAAGGTTTACAGTTTAATAACAAAATAACACTTAAAACGGGCGATTAGCCGATTAGTATAGAATACAATCTACACACTCTTAAAGTGATACAGATGCACAATTACTGTTATTACTGCAACTAATAAAAGAGAGAATCTTGATATTACTCTCTGTTCAAATTTAGTAGTCCACTTTTCCCTTTTGGAATGCTGGGGATTAATTGTCCATTTACCTAATTTGGTAAACAAGTGGTGAATCACCCAAAATACCTGGAAAGAGTATAATAAACTTGTTTTCCACAATAGAGGACAAGCCAATTACAAGATATTTTTTCTCAATTCAACTCATTCTTTAAACTTGATGGGTTGAGAAGAGTACAACTACATGCAGACGGAAGGGATCTCAGAGTAGAATAAGAGTACATTGAAATTAGGGTTAGTGTAGTTTGATACCTCCGCTCGAGTCTGTCAACATCTTTCTATAGCCAAGATTATGGTCTTTCTATATTTTTGTCTTAAACATTTTGTGCAAAACATTCTCTCCCAAACATCACATGCACGCTAAACCAATAATGTTTGAGTATTAACTTGTGAGGTTAAGTTTGAAGAGCGCGCCATTGATGCATAGGCAGTGGCTTGGTTAAGAAAACCCGTTGAAGCCACAACAAAAGCAAGTTTCCATAGGGCAATTGTCACAGGCTCACTGCTTACAGACCCAACCCTGGGTTATTTATCCACGACCACGATGAGGATGGAGATTGGGTGAAACGAAGTGGAGGTCTGAACCAATCAACGTTTAATTATGGAGAGCAGTTTGCATGCCCACAAGAATGCTAGTCCATTATTAAAGTATTACTATAGTATAATTTTTCTTTTAATATTATCTTAATATAGTTTCCTCAACACTTACATGAAATAATGTTACCAAGTAACATGTTGAACACTACATATGTATTTCCCAATAAATTTCTTAACAAAATATGAGGTCATCCACTCATAGGTTACATTCTCCCAATAAATTTCTAACAAAATATGAGGTCATCCACTCGTAGGTTATATTCTCAACCCCAACTTTTGTACACAATGATTGAAGTGTCCTTGATCATATTTTTAAAGAACTAATTTTAAGATCATGTGACATATTATAAAACAACCAGCAGCATAGAGTGAAATTTAGCTAATTATATTCTCACTTTCTTCATGCAATAAGACAAATCTTCAATCACATAATAGCGACTTTTTTGTCTTAAATATATGAAATGATCTAGCTTATAGGATGGCATATCCTAATTTTCACATTTTTAGTTTGCAATAAATTTGACTTGTCCCAAAAACTGTAATATAAACCCTTAGTGTCCAAATAGAGTAAACCAATTAAGTCATTAGCATTTGATTGCCTATAACTTTATGTACCACCTTCGAGAGGGATTGTTCATCATGTGGAGATAAAAAGAAACAGAGGGGATGCTATATTACTAACAGCAGGTAGGGAAACTGCTAAGAGACTGGGGAGGGGGATGGAGTATCATATGATCTAAGCGTGGATGTGTAGATACCTTTTCCTAGAGATATTGGTACCATTAGCTTGTGTGGCTTCAGATATAACATTAGATTAATTGGTTTTATGATAATTTATGCAAACAACAACCCAGTTGAATCCCACAAGAGAAGGGTCTAGGGAGGGTGCAAGCCCTACTCGAAAGTAGAGAGGCTATTTCCAAAGAAACCCCCGGCTCAGCGTCGAAATTTGCATTATATGGAGTTGAAAATAAGAAAACTATAGTATTATAGGGAGTAGAAACCCTTTCTTTATTAAGCCAAAAAGAAAAGAGGCAAAAGTAGCTCTAATGTGGATTACATTATCACATCCACCTAAACATACTCAATCAAGTTTAAAGTTTGCCATCTCAATAAGCCAAGCATCTATCTAGTGTTATAAAAATCCTCGCTTTAGGTCCCACCGCCAAGGCACTAATCTAATGCCTAGGAGAAGCATTTTTTTAGAACACATATTCATATCTAGACATCTAGACTTGGAAACCATAGAAAATGAGAATCACGAATGCAATAAATGGAAATGGAAAAACTGCCTATACAAATGAAGCAAAGAAGAGACAAATCTGTACCTTGGAAAAAATAGTTGGAGGAAGGCCAGCCGCTAGGCGAGGTGACAGCCATCAATTCATCGTCTGAAAGAGGAGAGGGACGAGCTTTAGCAGCGGAGATCTTGCGGACGACCTCCACGATGTTGCTGGGACGGCGAGGAGGGACCCAGTAGGAGTATCCAGGGAGGAAAGGGAGCCAATCTGGGGCAGATCGGCGCAGGATGAGGCTGTGTATGACATCGTCGAGCATATGCATGCCGGAGACGGCAGGATCCCGATCCGTGGTCGACGATTCCAAGTCGATCTCTATGAGGCGTGGGTGTGGGACATCGTCTTCTCCGCCGCCGGAGCTGTTAGACTTTGACCGGCGAAAATGGGCGAGCGCGCGGGGAAAAGACGTGGACGGGGAAGCGCATTGGCGGTTCAGGGAATGAAGAAGACGGGACATTGCTCTAGAGGCTAGACTCGCATATAAACTGGAAGTACTTCCTTGAGCTCCGGCACAGATATTAGGACGAAGTAGTTTTATTCATTTTCCTCACTCATTTCATAAATGAAAATGTTATTCTCAAACAAAGCATCTTTCTATACCAAAATATTTGTTTAATTTTAAGCTTTTGAAATCAATACTCCGTAATAATTAACTTTTGACTTGTATTTTAATTAAAAGTATATGTATATTAAATTATTAATTAAGTAAAATAATATTTTGAAAATATTTTAAAAGATGAATCCAGTCAAATTGTTTTTGTATCAAATTTTTACTCCCTCCGTCCCTAAATGGATTACAATTTTTTTTCTCTCTCCTCTCGATAACTTTTGTTTGTTTACGCGATTTCTTTATGTATTTGATAAAATAAAATATTCTTGTCACCTCTTGTTTTGTAGAACTTTTCACGTAGTTTTTTAATATGTAATTTTTATATCTTATTAATATACCAATTTGTAAATGAAATGATTTCAAAAAGTAGAAAATTTTACTCCGTAACCCACAATTTGTAATCAAATTGGGGACGGAGGGAGTATGATTTATGGTCAAAATTATCAATTTTGACTACCAAAAATTAAAATCCATTCAACAACACACCCCAACGTTGGGACTTTGCCATCTCATATATAGCTGAATTCATGGCTCTATCTCCAAAGAGCTAGCCTAAATGACCATATATAATTGCTAACAGTAACTCCAAATTTGATGAGGATATATACTAGGGGTGATCAACTACCGTACTGATACCAAAATTTCCTGAAAAACCTGAGAATACCGAACCGAAAAATACCGAACCGAAAAAGTACCGAGAAAGAACCGAACCGTACCAAATCGAATGGTCGGTACGGTATTCGGGAACGGTACGAGGTGACGTCCCATACCGAAAATCCCGTACCGAACATATATACTAAAATTCTATAAAAATAATACCCCGAAGTAATATTTTTATATATTCCTTCACTAAATTATAAATCTTTTAAAAAAATTGGTTCAAGTGTTATTATGTGTAAATTATACTTTTATTTGAATTTTAATTATTGTGTATGAGCATACAAGTATTCACAAAGATTCAAAATACTCATTTGTTGTCAGTCATTTTTTAGTTTGTGAAATATAAACTAAGTTTTTAATACGCATCTCTTGCATTTAAATATTCATTTTTTTAATTTTTCATGGTTTTTTTTATTGAAATTTACTTTTAATTTTCAAAAATAAAAGAGTATTGTTAAATTTTAATATGTAGAAATATGTATGTATCATCATCCCGATTTGTACCGAAACCGACACCGAACCATCCCGAACCATACCAAACCGATATTTCGGGATCGGGATCGGTACGGAGTAAAATCTCATACCGAACCGAAATATTTGGTACGGTATCGGTACGGGCTAAATACCGTGTCATACCGCTCACCCCTAATATATACCTCCGACTGATGCTGAAACCAACTCCCGAAGGTGACTGCCACCTCTCTACTTTCTTTCCACTTCACTAGCCGCCACACGCAATCTGCTAATTAATGAACATCATCTCAAAAAAAAGATGATCCAAGTATTCATTTACAAAACAAAAAATGGATTATGCTATATGTACCCCAAGTTTTGTACCCCATAGTTTTGCACCGACACTTTGTGTTGGTGTAAAACTAATTTTTGTTAAATGCACCAATATTTGTGTCCGTGTGAATTTTTATTAACGCACCAACACTTGTGTCGGTGTAAACCATCGGAATGTTTGTGCAAACCTGTGGTGTACAAATAGGGTATATTTTTTGGTGTAAGTGTAGCATGGTCCACAAAAAATAGCACAAGTGACTCCAAAATGTAAAATCAGCCGGCTCAGACATTTCACCAACTAATCACCTGTAAGTGGCTGCTGTAACCATCCTTAACTACTCCCTCCGTCCCATGAAACATGGGACATTTGCTTTTTAGGAGGGATTTAAGGGGGTGTATTTTGGTATTGAATTTCCAAAAATGTCCTTTGATGTGATGAGTAAAAGTATGATTTGATGGATAGATTATTAGTAAAAAGGTATGATGTGATAGTTAGGGTATGAAAAAGTAAGGGGTAAAAGTGACTTTTTAATAGAAATGAGAAGTGTTGAATGCACTATGAGACTAGAGTATGTGTCTCTTCTAACACTATTTGGTTTTAGAAGAGTTGCCACCAGATGTCTGATATATACATACGCAAGGTGTGTATTTGTGGAATACAAATTTTTTAGTTATTAAGGTTTGATACTTGGAGGGTCTTTGGGAGTAATTAACTTATGGATAAAGTGATTTTCACAAAAGCTGACAGCAGAAGCACCTCATGCCTGCTTCTCCGAAACAGTGTTCTATATATATATATATATATATATATATATATACAAAATAGTGGTGGCTTTGACGAAGAGTGAGAAGAGATGTCCTTCACAGGTAAGTTAATGTATATTTGGAGGTACTTCGGAATATATTTTAAAAATGCGAGGTACCCGATAGTTAGTTTCTAAAAATAGAGGGTACCTCGAAGTATATTTTAAAATATGAGGTACCCAGCAGTTAGTCTCTCAAAATATAGGGTATCTAGGAACAATTTTCTCTTTTTTTTAGGTTGTGGTTGGGATTATATGAGTATACACTATTAATGATGCAATTATTAGTAGATATTTTAAATTTAAAGTCGTTAAAGGTTTAGTAAATCGAGATACTCCGTATTTTTTTAAATTAATTATGCAATCATTAGTAAGTACGAGTATATTCTAAATTGAACCTTTTAGGTAACGCCGAGTAAAGAGATTCTACGTAATTGTTACAGGAAAAATACAATAAATTAAATTTGTACTAAATAATAATCCGTACTAAAAAATACTCCTTTCGTCCCAAAAAAGATTGGGACATTTTCACTAAAGTGGTAAAATAAGGAGGGATATGTTGGTGTTGACTTTCCAAAAATACTCTTAATGTGATGGGTAGATTATTAGGAAAAAGGTATGATGTGATAGGTAGGGTATGAAAAAGTAAGAGGTAAAAGTGAATTTTTAATAGAAATGGAAAAGACTTTATAGGATGCAAACTTTTTGAAACGTAACTAACTTTTTGGGACGGAGGGAGTATGTCATTTCTCAATATATCATTAAATTTTTTTTATTTCCAAAGTAATAATATTTGAATAATATCTAGACATCTAGTGGTGGGGATAATTTTCAGTGATGGTAGACATTTACTTGAACAATAACCAATTGACAATAACCAATGATACTACATTATATTGGAATATAATTAAGATATATGGTACTACATTGAGAAAACCATTATATTTTAGTACAGAGTATCATTAAGGTAAATTCCCCATACGATTATGATATATAGGGAGTATAAATTAGTGAACGAGCCATTCCTCCAATACCATTCACCAATCACTTCCAATGGCTCACCTCAACATTTGTGTCAAGTCTATTCTTGGGTCCTTTGTCCTAATTGTGCTAACGATGACGGCTCTGACATGTCAAGCCGCTACCGATAGTCAAAACGACACATTTCGAGAACTCCCCGTGGAGGAGCACTTTGAGAAATGGATGGTTTTTCACGGACGCTCTTATGCAGACGAATCCGAGAAGGAAAAGCGATTCAACATCTTCAAGAAAAACAAAGAGTACGTTGAGTCGTTCAATAACGCTGGCAATCACACTTTCACACTTGGCATCAATGCATTTTCCGACATGACGGACGAGGAGTTTGCCGACATCTACCTCAGAAGAAATTGTTCTAGAACTGCGTCAGAACACCGCCCCCGCCGCCCTAGCGGCAATAAGCCTTTAATAGAACCACACAATGGGCCCTTTCATAATGTGAGTTTGAGCGCTCTTCCCGTTGCGGTAGACTGGGTGAGGCTAGGCGCTGTCACTAGCGTGAAAAACCAAGGATCATGCGGTATAATATTTTATTACCTAGGTTTTTTATTAAGATTATGATTATGGTAATGTTACATAGGGCCTGTTTGGGAATAGCGTTAGAGATTAGCATTAGAGTTTTGAAAATGCTATCTACGGACAGCGCTTAGCGTTAACGTTTTCGAAGTAATTTGCACCGTTGAGATTTTATCCAAAACACTAACGCTAATCTCTAACGCTATTTCCAAATGCACCAATACTCCATCCGTCCCTAAAAGATTGCCACAATTTGACTTTTTTAATCGATCAAACAGTAGTACTCTTTGACCGTAAATTAAATATAGTCTAAAATAATTAAGTACGGAGTATTATAATAATATGATATTTCAAAACTATATTTTAAAAGAAATCCATTTTTTTAAAATTTACATTATAAATAAATATATTTTTTTCATAATTTTCGGTCAAAATGTGCCGCAGTTTGACAAAAAAATCAAATTGTAGCAATCTTTTAAGACGGATGGAGTATTTACGATAAAATTAGCACATCATATAAACTCTATATTACTCTTATGTTTAGAATTTGTTTAGAGTAGAGAAAGTTGAATTGTAACACAATTTTACAAACAAACATGATGGTTTGATACAGGTTGTTGCTGGGCTTTTGCGACGGTGGCGGCGGTGGAGGGGCTGAACAAAATCCACT
This sequence comes from Cuscuta campestris, assembly GCA_900332095.2. Taxonomy (NCBI): domain Eukaryota; kingdom Viridiplantae; phylum Streptophyta; class Magnoliopsida; order Solanales; family Convolvulaceae; genus Cuscuta; species Cuscuta campestris. The sequence goes on along the minus strand of OOIL02000889.1, from coordinate 1,378,917 downwards.
ACGGGTCACTGGTGGACTTATCGGAGCAACAACTCATAGACTGCGAACCTTACTCCGAGGGCTGCGGCGGCGGAAGCATGGACGACGCGTACGACTACGTGGTGGAGAACGACAGGTTAGCCAAGGAGAAAGACTACCCGTACGTCGGCCAGAAGCGGACATGCCGCGACGACAAGGTGGAAAGCGTAGCCAGCATCAAGGGATACGCCTCCGTCCCCTCGCTGCACAACGAGGCGGCGCTCCTCGCCGCCGTGGCGGGGCAGCCCGTCTCCGCCTCGATAGCTTTCGGGGACGATTATGTCCCCAGGTTCAAGAATTACCGCGGGGGCGTTTACTCCCCGGATCCCCGCGGGTACTGCGGGGATCCGAAAGGTAACTTCCACGATATCGCTATCGTGGGGTACCTCCCTTCCTATTGGATCATAAAGAATTCTTGGGGGACGGGGTGGGGGGAGGGCGGGTATATGAGGTTGGCTAGGCAAGCCAATGTAGTGGGACCCTGCGGCATTTTCCGTGAGGCCGTTCATCCCATTCCTTACCCTATCGATGCCAAACCATCCCCTCCTATGGCCTCGTGAAGAATTCTTTTCTTTTTTTTTCATTTTCTCTCTTTTAAAACTATTTTTCTCTCTTTCTCTGACTCCCTTAATTATGTACACTTTATTTTTCTCACTTGATTTTTATTTAAACCTTCCAAATAATATCAATAAAAATTACTCCATATATACTACTCCATGCGTATTATCAATTTATGATACAATGATGATAATGATGATTATTATTAGAGGAATTTCCGTAAATAGCACTAAAACATAATGACTTTCTCCAAATAGCACTACATGTGTTTTTCTTCCCAATGTAGCACTTTTAGTTATTATCCATTAGTCATTATTAAAGTAAATGTTTGCCATCAGAGATCATTATGGACATTATGAAGTGCTATTTAGGGAATAAAACAATTTAAGTGCTACTTAGAGAAATGACTTAGGTTTTAGTGCCATTTAATGCAAATATTTCTTATTATTATTATAGTAAGAGATTTAAAATACCCCTCTTATAAAAAATTTAAAACGTAAGTTCATGATTAAAAAAATTAAATAAGAATATTTTAAAAAATATGTTAACAAAAAATACTCCGTATTAAAAAATGCCTTCAAATAAAAATTCTTGCAGATATTTTTTTATTATTAATACTATATAAAAGATACAAGGATTACTCCATCTATCCAATTTAAATTGCTGGTTGTTGCATGTTTACGAGATTTGACTGTAATTATTTCAAATCACTTTAGTTAGTTGATCGAGAATTGGTATGAAATTTAAAAAAATAAAATTCACATACTTAAAAACTACAACATCGATCAAAAGATCTATGAAACATAACTCTATGTAAAAAATTGTGTGGTCTATATAGAATATTTTATCAAAATGTAAAAAAATTTAAAATTAGAAATCATATTTTAATAATCTCTTCCAGTTTAGTTGACTTAAATATATTACGGAGTATAATTTTAAATATAGTCATCACTCATCTCTTGTAGAATAACAATTAATCTTATTTAAGCATATATATGAAAATTAAATTACTTAGAGGTGAAGAGAGTATCTTATAAATTTAATGAAAGTTTTTTACAAAATGAAGTTAAAAATTTTAAAATTAGCAAAGAATATTCTAAGAAAAACAATGATACTCTATATTATTACAAAATTGAATATAGAGGTGAAATCCTAAAGAATGCTAATGCAAACATAGTAAATGATGACAACATATATTATTTTGAAAAATTGTACTTTTTAACACGGAGTATAATTATGAAATTTATTTAGCTCAGCTGTTAATAGAGTATATACTCCATCCGTTCTCAAAAACACTCACTCTTTCTTTTTTTTCACTTCCAACAAAACACTTCCACTTTCTATTAAAAAACTACATTTATTCTCACTTTTTCATACCCTACCTATCACATCATACTTTTTCTCTAATAATCTATCTATCACATTTTACTTTTAACCATCACATCAGGGCAAAATTGGAAGTCAACTACAGTATAATTTAACATATCCTTATTTTGGCTCTAAATCAAAGTAGGAACCTTTTTTCCAAACGGAGGGAGTATATTATTATTTGAAGATTGTGGGAATCAAATATCATAAAATGAATATTTTATTTATTAATTAGGATAAAATGTTACCATAAAAATTAATATCTCTCTTCCATTATTTAGGCTCTGTTATTTCAATTGGAATTCTAAATTGGATGTTGAAAAAAAATTGGAAGAAGTTAAAAAAATTGAAAGGCTTGGAGAAAACTATAAAGAGATAGTAAAACAGGGAAAAGTTAGAAAATGTTGAAAAAAAATATTACTGCCTCCGTCCTTGAGTATTTGTCTAGTTTTAATTAAAAATGGTAATGAAATCATATTGCCATGTAAAATTATTTGCTAGGCTCACTACGATTTTACGAAAGTTAAGAAAAAAATAAACAGCCATAGAAAAAGAAACAAAATGTTCAAAGTTCAAACTCTGATCTCAATCACTTTTAATTCGTAATTGGCCTCTTTGAACTGCATTTTCAACTTTGCCCTTCGTGTAAAACATGAGGTTGTTAAAGGATGTAAGTAATATTGATGAGAGGTCGTCAGTTTTGATGAAAAAAATTGAGAACGATTAGAGTTTATCCTATTCCCGCCCCTGCTAGGGGGTCCGAATCACTGGATGTAATTTTTCATGATCTAGAAGTTAGTACTTTCGTTAATATAAATCTAAAATACGTATATATTAACAACGTTGTAATGATGATAATATATACATTTTTCCATTTCATTGTCAGGGGATCAAATACATGCGCAGATAGATCAGATATTCAAATATATGCACTTTCAAAGAAAATTTGAAAGAACATATTGTTTATTTACTGATGAGAGTCAAAGTACTAATGAGGAGCGTCAACTTTTTTTGCATCATTCAAAAATGATCTTAATTTAGTACGTAAATATAATCCGTGCAACGCACATGTATGATACATACTAGTAATTCATAGAAAATGAGTATTAAATATTAGGAAGTATTTTTAAAGAAAGGGTTATTGTAAGAAAAATTGTTTTTTTTTTGGAAAGAAGAAAAATTATTACTGAGCTTTCATAAATAATTTCTAAACTTCTACACCGACGCATACGAAGTACAAGTACTATTTTTCGCCAACTTTTCCTAATATAACATTCTAATTCAACGCTGAATTTAAAATAATCAAAAAAGATACCATAATATTTGCACTAAATACCACTAAAAATTAAGTCATTTTCTTAAATAACACTTAAATTGTTTTATTCCTTAAAGAGCACTTAATAATGTCCATAATGTCCAGTAATGGTGAATATTTACTTGAATAATGACTAATGCACAATGACCAAAAGTGCTACATTGGGAAGAAAAATACATGTGGTGCCATTTAGAGAAAGTCATTATGCTTTAGTATTATTTAAGTAAAATTTCTCTAATTTTTTTCCAAGTTTGACTTTCTTGATTAATTATTTTATACTTCGACTAGAAATTGTGCAAAAAATACATTGCATTATTATACTCCCTCCGTCCCCAATTTGATTACAAATTGCGGGTTACGGAGTAAAATTTCCTACTTTTTGAAATCATTTTATTTACAAATTGGTATATCAATAAGTTATAAAAATTACATATTAAAAAACTACGTCAAAAGTTCTACACAATAAGAGGTGACAAGAATATTTTATTTTATCAAATACTTGATAAAATCGCGTAAAAAAACAAAAGTTATCAAGAGGAGAGAGAAAAAAAAATTGTAATCAATTTGGGGACGGAGGGAGTATAAATTAAATATCAATAAATTAATTTTGAGATATATATATTTTTAACATATTACTCCATTCGATCCAAAAATCTTTCCTAATTTGACTTTTTTTAGTAAAAAAGTGACACTTTTTATCATAAATTAAATACTCGTATAATTTAAATAAATAAATGATATAAAAATTTGATATATCAAAACTATATCCTTAGATGAACCCATTTATATTAGTAATTAAATATATTTTGCTCGAAGGCAGTTTTTTTATAACATATACGGAGTACGTATTTATATTTATATATAAATAAAAATATTAATGATTAAAATATTACATTATTGGAAATTATAGTCTAATAATGCAAAGTATTTCAGAATTAATCATGGCTTGATATATAAGGTAATAGAATCTGGGGACTCTAGTTTTAGAATGCATACGTGATATAGAAACCCAAATTTCTTACTTTAATTGTTCAAACTTTAAAGGCAATTTATTTTCTTAATCTTTAATCTTTTATGAAACCTTAGGTTTTTTGCCCCTATAAATAAAAAGTATCATCAAACACGTTAAACATGTCCCCTTTCCTCCAAAACCATCCCTCCCCGCCGATCAACATGGTGCTCCCAAACTTTTGTTCCAAGTTTGCCCTTGGATTCTTTGTCTTGACCGTGGTGCTAGCTGTGGCGGCTCAGACACGCGAAGCCGCCATGGCTATCACTGGAAGTTATGGGTTTCAAGACCTCCCCGTGGAGGAGCACTTTGAGCAGTGGATGGTTCTTCTCGAACGGTCCTATGAGAACGAGTTCGAGAAGGAAAAACGGTTCAATATTTTCAAGAAAAACAGAGAGTACGTCGAGGCTTTCAATAAGGCTGGCAATCGCACCTTCACACTTGGCATCAATGCGTTCTCCGACATGACCGACCAGGAGTTCATGGACACTTACCTCAGCTGCTCCGGACCGCCGGCACCACCACTGCGCCGCCCCCGCCGCCGCGGGATCCGCCGTACGCATTCGCCGAAACAAGATGGCGGGCCCATGCATAATGTGAGTTTGGATTATGTTCCCGCCGAGATAGATTGGGTGAAGCTAGGCGCTGTCACTAGCGTGAAGAGCCAAGGAACATGCGGTAATATAAAATTTATTCTTTTTTAATTTTTTAGAATTGATTTTAAAACGAGAAATTTCCGTAAATAGCACTAAAACATAATGACTTTCCCCAAATAGCACTACATGTATTTTTCTTCCCAATGTATCACTTTTAGTCATTATCCATTAGTCATTATTTAACTAAATGTTTGTCATCAGAGGTCATTATGGACATTATTAAATGCTATTTAGGAAATAAAACAATTTAAGTGTTACTTAGAGAAATGACTTAGGTTTTAGTGCTATTTAGTGCAAATATTTCTTTTTATTTTTGTTATCCGTACAAATTTTACAAAGATAATTTAAATAATAAATAAATTATTTTACAGCAACTAAAAACAAAATTCATTTATTTTACAGATTCTAAAAATACTCCCTTTGTCCCAAAAATCTTTCAACGTTTCAAAAAAATGGTGCCCCATAATCTTCTCATTCTTATTAAAAAACCACTTTTTACCCTTTACTTTTTCAAACCCTACCTATCACATCATACCTCTTTTTTAATAATGTACAAATCACATCTTATTCCCTTCTTATTTTACCACTTTAGTCATTATGTCCCTCTCTTTCTAGAGCAGCTGGTTGCTGGGCTTTTGCGGCAACGGCGGCTTTGGAAGGACTAAACAAAATCCATTACAAGACGCTTTTGGACTTGTCGGAACAACACCTCATAGACTGCGACACCAAGTCCCACGGCTGCAACGGGGGAGGCATTGACCGAGCGTTCGAGTACGCGGTGGGGAACGAAGGGATAGCCAAGGAGGAGGACTACCCCTTCGTGGGGTACCAGGGGAGATGCCGCGAGGACGAGGTGGAGCCCTATGGGAGCATCGAGAGCTACAAGATGGTCCCGAAGAACGACGCGTGGGCCCTACACAGGGCAGTGGCGCAGCAGCCTGTGGCTGCGGCGATCACTTTCGGCCCGGACTATGTCCCGGAGTTCAAGAACTACTTTGGCGGGATTTACCACCCCGGCAAGGGCGGGTTTTGTGGGTCCGGGAACCGCCACGCCGTTGCCGTGGTGGGGTACCACACCAACCCTAACTATTGGATCATCAAGAACTCTTGGAGTACGGTGTGGGGAGAGGACGGGTATATGAGGTTGGCAAGAGATCCCAGTATTGTTGGACCTTGCGGTATTCTCACCGAAGCAAGTTATCCCGTTCCTTATCCCATTGATTGATTTCTTTTCTTTTCATTCTTTTTATTAGGGTTAAGTTTCTTTTGAATTAGATTCTAGTGAGAAATTGTTAGTCAATGTCAGAATATGACTTTAGATTATTTAATATTTTTTTAATAATAATTTAGGCTCCGTTTTTATTTTCCATCATTATTATTTAAACATTCCTAATATCAATAAACATTATTTTTACTATCACCATGCTGTTGATCAGGGTTGAAAAATAGATTTCTAACCCTTCACTGAACTTCATAAATTAACTAAAGTGAAGTTTGCTCCAAGTAGCACTAAAACTTAACACTTTTTTCTCTAGATGACACCAAACAAGTTTTTCCCCAAAATTAACTCTAAATTTATTAATTATTAATAAGATACATTTATTAAAATACCCTTGTATCTTAATTATTTAATGCTCCATATAAAATATAATAGAAACTACTCACTCCGTTCTCAAAAACACTTCCTCTTTCATTTTTTCCACTTCCAACAAAACACTTCCCCTTTCTATTAAAAAACCACTTTTACCCTTACTTTTTCATACCCTACCTATCACATCATACTTTTTCTCTAATAATCTATCCATCACATCTTACTTTTACTCATCACATCAGGGGCAAAATTGGAAATCAATCATAATTTAACACTTCTTTATTTTTGCTCCAAATCAAAATGGGAAGTGTTTTTCCAAACGGAGGGAGTATATTTTTTCCATTTGATCAATTTCTCTTTCTTTGATTTGTCTACTTATATTTTTTCTTTTATGGACTTTGCAAAAAATATGGATATTGTTCACAGGATGTGGGACATTGTAAAAATCATGGATATAGTACATTGTAAAAATTATGAACATTGTTCACTAATCGGGGTTATTGATCGCTAATGCAATGGACATTTATAATTATGACAATGTCTTTTTATCAACCGACAATGCCTTTCTAATGGACACATAGACATTAAAAGGACGATGGAACTATATATATATATATATATATATATATATATATATATATATATATATATATATATATATATATATATATATATATATATATATATATATATATATATATATATATATATATATATATATATATATATATATATATATATATATATATATATATATATATATATATATATATATATATATATATATACACACACACACACACACATATACACACACACACATTGTGTTTCGTTTTATTTACTACTCCCTCTGGTCCTAAAAATATGTGAGTTATTGATTTTTAAGATATTTAAAGAAAGTATATTTTGGTATTGAATTTCTAAAAAAATCTTTTGATGTGATGAGTTAAATTAGGATTTGATACATAGATTAGTAATAAGATATGATGCGATAGGTATGGTATGAAAAAGTAAGAAGTAAAAGTAATTTTTTATTTGGAATAAGAAGTGTTTTTGGGGTGGATGTAAAAAGAAAGGATAAAAGTTTTCAGAGACGGAGGAGTTTTATTTTTACCTGTGTCATATAGGGGGTGAAATGATTCTTTTTTCAATTATGCAAAAAACGTTTTTGCTACAACATTGTTTAAGAATCAAACAACAACGTTAAAATTAAAGAAATGATTGAAATTTCGTTCCGCCGTTTCCCGTTTGCGAGGCATGTGTTAAAATGCTAATACATGCGGGTAATATTCTCTACATAAAATCTCCATGATTATGGAGATGTTACAAATCAAAGACAAGTTAAGTAATAAAATAATAAATGGAATATATTGATAATATCATGGATAAGAGGAAACAAATATTATTAATGGTTACCTTCTTTATTCTAATGCTTTTATAATTGTTATTGTACTATGATTAAAGATTCTTGCTTGTATAATAATAAATGGAGCATTAATTGTTATAGAATCTTGGGAAATTAAGGGATGGATATTTTGGTATTGACTTTCCAAAAATACCCTTGATGTGATGGGTAAAAGTAGGATGTGATGGGTAGATTATTAGGAAAAAGGTATGATGTGATAGGTAGGGTATGAAAAAGTAAGAGGTAAAAGTGGTTTTTTAATTGAAATGTAACAAACTTTATGGGACAAAGTTTTTTCTAAACGTAACAAACTTTTTGGGACGGAGGGAGTACATAAATAAACACATTGATGAACATGTAGTACTTATCCATCCACAACCATCCTTCCCTGCGGATCAATCACTTGTAAATGATATGGCTCTCCTCAACAAAATTTTGAAGTCTATCCTTGAACTTTTAATCCTAATTGTACTAGCGGCGGCGGCGGCGGTTGTGACATGCCAAGCCGCCCCCGATAGTACTAGGGGCGACCCATTTCAAGAACCGTCGTCTGTGGAGGAACACTTTGAGCAGTGGATGGTTCTTCACAACCGGACCTACAGAGACGAGTTTGAGAAGAAAAACCGATTCGCCATTTTCAAGAAAAACAAAGAGTACGTCGAGTCATTCAACAAAGCTGGCAATCGCACCTTCACACTTGGCATCAATGCGTTTTCCGACATGACCGACCGGGAGTTCATCGATGCCTACCTCAACAAAAACTATGCCACCGGACCTCCACCACTACGCCGCCCCCTGGACCGCCCTGTATCTTCGAAGCACTCATCGGAACCATATAGTGGGCCCTTTCATAATGTGAGTTTGGGCACTCTTCCGGCCGCGGTAGACTGGGTGAAGCAAGGAGCCGTGACTAGCGTTAAAAATCAAGGAACATGCGGTAATATTTTATTCAATTCCCTCCTACAATTAGTTTAGCAGAGATTTACCTAAATAGGACTATAACATAATGACTTTCCCAATATATGATCATATGTTTTTATTTTCTAATGTAGAACTTTTGGTCATTATCAAGTACGGAGTAGTCATTATTCAAGTAAATGTCTAACATTACTGGATATTATTTCTCTCACTAGGTCATTATTAAGTCTTATTTAGGGAATAAAAAAGTTTAAGTCCTACATTAGGAAAGTCATTATGTTTTAGTCCTATTTAGTGCAAATTTCACTTAGTTTAATACTCCCTCCGTTTGCAAAAAGACTTCCCATTTTGATTTGGGGCAAAAATAAGGAAGTGTTAAATTATACTCCCTCCGTCCCTAAATAAAGTTTCATTTTTGACTTTTTGAGGATTTAAGGGAGAGATATTTTTGTGTTGACTTTCCAAAAATACCCTTGATGTGATGTGTAAAAGTAAGATGTGATAGGTAGATTATTAGTAAAAAAAGGTATGATGTGATAGGTAGGGTATGAAAAAATAAGGGGTAAAAGGGGTTTTTTAAGGGAAAAGAGAAGTTTATTTAGGGACAAAGAAAAACGAAAGAGGAACTTTATTTAGGAACGGAGGGAGTAGTTGATTTCCAAATTTGCCCCTGATGTGATGAGTAAAAGTAAGATGTGATGGATAGATTATTAGAGAAAAAATATGATGTGATAAGTAGGGTATGAAAAAGTAAGGGTAAAAGTGGTTTTTTAATAGAAAGGGGAAGTGTTTTGTTGGAAGTGGAAAAAATGAAAGAGGAAGTGTTTTTGAGAACGTAGGGAGTACTACTTTCTTTCCTCGGAACATTTCTCTTTTCCTTTTTCATCTGTTCCAAAAACTCTTCTCATTTCTATTAAAAGTTATTTTTACCCCTATTAATTTTTACATACTTATCACATCATATCTATTTACTATTAATCGACCTATCAAGTCTTACTTTTACCCATCATCACATCCAAGGATATTTTTGAAAACTCAATACCATAATACACTATCCTTAAATCCCTTAAAAATCAAAATCTCCCATGTTTTTAGGGACACAGGGAGTATTTAGTTTTACTCCCCCGTCCAAAAGTTAATTATCTTCATGTTGCGCGTTACGATGTTTGATTGGTGTTATTCTTAAATCATTTTATACGAAAAATGGTGTAAATTAGAAAATAAAAATTACATATTAAAAAACTACATCAAAAGATCTACAAAATTAAATGTGAGATGACTATATTATTTTATCAAATGGGTAACAAAAATAGGTCAACAAAGTGAATAAAACTTGACCATGTAAATAATGAACGAGAAGATAAATTTTGAACAGGAGAGTATCTGACACAATTTTTAATATACCACAGTACTCCGTATAATTTATATTCTTGTGATTTGTCATTTGTGTTGATAAAATAGAAACAACGTTGCTCATATGATCCTTTCCTTAAATAAAAACAACAATAACAAACTAGAAAAATCTTGCAGAAACGTTTCTGATCTTCTTAAAGTGCTACAAAGTTAAAAAACTTTGGAACAGTAAAGTAAGAACATAATTATTGTTGGAGAAGCCAAGAAGGTAGGTATAGATAAGAGTTGAAACTTGAAAGTATTTCGTGTTTTGTTTTATTAAGATTATGATTATATATTTTAGGAATTAACTAATTAGGTTTAGAGCGTAAACTAATTTGTTATTTCTTCTCCCCCATAAAAATATTTTTAATAAGTTTATTAGGGCTATTTAATTAGCCTTTGATCATAAAGTGTACTCCGGGTATATATCTTTTATCTCCCCAAACTTCCAAAAATACACCATTAGTTGTCCGAGGGTGCTCCCAAATGGATGCCTCCATCATGCCTTGCAAAGACACGCACATACAATAATCATCTGTGCGACTTAATTAGACGATAATTGTCTGAACGTCTCTCTGTAAACAAGCATTATTTCAACTGTGTAATTAATACTCTGTGTGATGATGAAACCGCATGCATGCAGGTAGTTGCTGGGCATTTTCGGCAGTAGCGGCCCTGGAAGGACTAAACAAAATCCATTCGGGGACGCTTTTGTCCTTGTCGGAGCAACAACTCGTAGACTGCGACACCGGTTCGCGCGGTTGCGTAGGTGGCCATCCTCAAACTGCATTCGCTTACGCGGTGTCGAACCACGGGCTAGCCAAGGAGGAGGACTACCCGTACGCCAAAAAGCAGGGCGCGTGCCGCCACGGCATGGGTGCGTTTGGCGGCGTCGGGTCCTTCCAGAACGTTCCGAAGAACGACGCGTGGGCCCTCCTCACCGCCGTGGCACGCCAGCCCGTGTCCGCCATTGTAACTTTCGGTTCGGACTTCGTCCCCGAGTTTAAAAACTACCACGGCGGGATTTACCACCCGGGCAAAAGCGGGTATTGCGGGGACGGGAATGTCCACGCTTTTGTCGTGGTCGGGTACCAAACCAACCCGAGCTATTGGCTCATCAAGAACTCATGGGGCACGTCGTGGGGAATCAATGGGTATCTTTGGTTGGCCAGAGACGCGAGTATAATTGGACCTTGCGGAATTCTCCGCGACGCGAGTTATCCCCTTGTTTAGCTCTTTCATTGATTCATTATATTTTCTTCTTTCTTTTTTTACTACCATGCATCTAATTAGCTCCATTATAATATTCTTTCCATCATTATTTAAGCTTTCCTGATCCCAATCTAAATTACTCCCTCCCTACAAGAATATTACTGTAGTATTTTTTGCATTTAAAACTATTATTTTCCATACTTATAAATCTGGAAAATTAAAATAGCTGTTACATATGTACTAGGCCATGTGTTGCTATGTAAAATCGTAAATGTGGCACATTTGTTATAGGTTTTTCTTTGGGGCCTTTACAAGAAAGGACATCCATACCCTTCCACTCATTGAGTGACATTTGCACCTCTGATGCCACTTAATAATACATAAACTTAAGTAATACGGAGTAAGTTCCTTTTAATTTTCCAAAAGTGCAAAATAGCCACATTCTCATCCATCCAAACTTACATACGGTAATTAACCTACTTCTTCTAATTCTTTTATCATTCTTTTATTAATTACGGAGTATTATAGTGTTTCATTATATTACTTACTGTATTATTTTACTTTTTCATGGATAAATATTATTTTAATAATTATTGTTTAATTACTTCAAGTTATTTTACTTTTTAGAGGATTAGTAATTACATTTTTTATCATTGTTTTATTAATTATTATTTTACTGAATCATTTTTCACTAAAATAATTGGAAGAAATGGATTTAGAAAATAATGGAGGGGGTTGAAAAATAGGGAAGACTTAGGAAATTATTTTTAAAAAGAAAAGTGGTGAAAAATATTAAATTTTCAAAATTGTATACTTTTAATAAAATAACTAAAATTTTATTTATATGAAAGCATTACCTCTTTTTCTATGTAATACTCCGTACTTTTTTATTCAACCCATATTTAGTACTGCATCATTTAAAAATTTCTTCCCACTGTGACTTTTTTGTCAAATTTTTAAAATATTGACAACAAATTATAGAAAAAATATATTAAAAATATATTTTAAAATTAATAACAATAGATTTATTCTGAAACTTAGTTTTAAAGAATTTTATTTTTGTGATCATATATATCTATATATAAGTAGAGATATTGATGTAAAATGGTCAAAATATTGCATTGGAGATCATGGAAAATCAAATAAGAAGAAACTTTATTGTCAAAGGAAGTACCTAATATTTTTTGGTAATTAATGGAAATTATTTTCAGGAATATAATATTTTTTTATAAATTATGAAATTACTTTGACTTTATAATTATTTTACTCAAATATATACAGATGATGATGATGATAAAAAATGATGACGATGATGATAATAAAAATATTCAAAGTAATTTTATTAATCATATGAAAAAATGCCTAGATAATGATTTTTAAGTAATTGTTAAATAGAAAAGTGAAAGATTTGGAAGAAACGAGGAGTTGAAAGAAACTATGAAATTAAAAAAAATTTAAAACACTAGAATTAAAACCCAATAGAATAGAGCTTAATTATAAATAAAAAGTAGAATAATGAGAATAATTAAAAAATAATACAAGAATAGTAAAATTTAAAACAAAATTCTGAAAGTAAAGTAGGGCGACAAATGATTGGGTTAACTTTGTGCATAATTTGTAATTTTTACGAATCAAAAGGAAATTTATTAATTAATCTTATGTAGTACATAGTTTAATGTAGAAATAAAAGTACACATGTCATTTAGTGAGTAGAGGGGTATGAATGCTCTAGCCTCTTATTTAGTGAGTTTAATGTGTATATATACACACACATGTACATACACATGCATGCATGCATACATACATACATACACACACTCTCTCATTTATAAATACCTACTTTAAGTAATTTATAACATTTTATTAAAATTATACGGAGTATTAATAAACTTGAGTTATTTTACTAACTTGAGTAATTTTTTTAATATTCCGTATCAAATATATTAGTGCAAACTTATCAACTATATACGATAAATATCAAGTTTTAAAAGTTACCATAAATTATTTGTTTAAAATGGCCAATGACTATTCAAAATTTACTATATATGAAGACTTTTTTATGAATGATTTTAGATTCAATTAATGCATACAATCATCATTGACGTGTCAAAAAAACTCCATGTAAGAATTCCACATGTCAAGCTTTGGTAATCCGAGTCTGAAATATTATATTAAAATATTCCACTGGTTTATTCAGATATTACGTGACGTGCTGACATGTTTAAATTTTACCACATAAATATGCCAAATGTCAAATTTCTGTGCCTCTACATCTCCTTTATTATATTAAAGGATTATAATAAGTTCAAGCAACTCATCCAAACAAAAGATCATACAAAAACCAGAGGTGGAGCCGTGGAGGGACTCCATATTATCGTCTTCAATTCATTTGGCCGACTTCAAAAACCAGTATTCTTATCCACCGACCTTAATTTTGTGCGAAATCAACGCACCGTCCTCAACTTACTTCTATATTCGCCATCATCTTCCACTCTTGTTACAATTTATTTGTTGTAATTTATTTTCCCATTTTATATAACTATGATCCAAAAAGCCAAACCCAAAACTTCAAATTTTTATTTTTTTGTGAGCATGAATATGTATTGTTCTATTTTTGATGAACATTATAGTCCATCATCCAAAACATATTTTCTCATTTTCCATTTTGAGATATCCAAAACATATTTCTACTCTCACTTTTTTAAAAGAACATGTAATCCAAATATTTGTCTTTTAATTTATTTAAATAAGTTCTAAATATTTACTTTTCATACCAACTCCAAAAAATAGTTAAACTTTAATTTGGCTCTATTGAAGATGATGTAAGGGAAAAAGACTAAAGTAGGAGTAAAATATTAAAAATATATCAAAATAAAAGTTCCATGTTTTTATTCTCATATAGAAGTTAAAATGCAGTTACATTTTCAAACATGATCATGTACATTACCAAAAAGTATAACAATGTGCACATATACAGTGTCACATTACAACCATATTAGCACAGTGTGAAATTCTAATTCGGAAATAAAAATATGGAATTCTTAATTTAATACTTTTTTTATCTCTTAATCCTATTTAGGATGATTTCTAATGATGTAAAGTCCCGAGTGAAAGGAAAGACAAAATTAAATGTGTAGTTTTAGATAAGTGCGGTTGTTCTTGCAACATGAAAAAAACATTAAATATCTAAAAGAAATTAAAATTAATTTTTTTTGATTTACATAAGACTTTGACAATTTGACTTGTTCCTTGCTAATTATATGCATTAAAATTTTGATTACCAAATGATATATGTTACGGAGTATATTACTTTTAAAATTGTTGATATATGTTTTAAATTTTAATCAACTTTTTAATAACGCGCTAGTGAAGAAAAATTGTATAACAAAAAAAATGGTTCTACCTTGTACATGAAATGAATTAATTGAATTAATTTTATATGATAATTACCAGAGTATCTTTAATTATTTTAATGACTTTATGTTTGATGCGACTGTACATATTTTTTTGTTATATATCTGAATGGTCTTATTTTACTAATGTGTATAAAAAATCCATTATTTTATTGAATATTTTTTTATACTATGCTCACTTTTTATTATATACGTATGCACTTAAAGATCACGAAAGACTTTTCCACCCTCTTAAAGAATGAAGTCTCACCATTGTCCACAATTTCTTTGTCCCGGAATATATGTTTAATTTTAACTTTTTTCAGTCAACCAACAGGATTGATATTTGACTTGTAATTAAATAAAATTAGATTTATGTTAGAGTAAATTCCATAATTATTGGTCCTTTATAAAAGAAAGTTTCCATATTTAGTCTTTTATTATCAAATATTACCCTCGTAGTCCTTCTTTTATGAGTAAATTCTATAATTATTAGATCATGTGAATAATGAACATGCACTATAAATTGGGACGAAGCAAGTATGATTTTTATTTAATTAATAATCAAATTTTATCAATTTTGATTTTGAAATATTTTTTAAGAATTAGTAAGGATAAATATAATTTTTTAATAAAAATGAGAAAAGTTTTTTGGGATGGATAAAAAAGGGAGAAAGACCAAAGTAAGACTAAAACATTGAAAATATACCAAAATATGACTTCCATGTTTTTGTTTCCAAAATAAGACTTAAAATGCATTTACATTACCAAACATTGTCATGTACATTACCAAAAAGTATAGTAATCTGCACATGTACAGTGTCACATTACCACAGTGCAAAATCCTATTTCAAAAAAAAAAATGAAAGTCTTATGTTGATATTTTTCCCTATATTTTAGTCCTATTTAGGATGATTTCTAATTAAAAAAAATAAAAAAGAAAGATTTGAGGGATAAGAGTATATGGCCTATGCATGTGTGCATATATATAAACACCTTGAACATGTCCTCTTTCCTCCACAACCATCATATCCTTCCCTGGCTATCAATCACTTGTAATAATATAATATGGCTTTCCTCAACAAGCTTTTCATCAAGTCGTCGATCTTTGAATTGTTTATCCTAATTGTACTAGCGGCGGTGACATGCCACCCCACCGCCGACAATACCGGCGGGGACGTATTTCAAGAACTCGCCGTGGAGGAGCACTTTGAGCGATGGATGATTCTTCACAAAAGGTTCTACGCAGACGAATGCGAGAGAGAAAAACGGTTCAACATTTTCAAGAAAAACAAAGAGTTCGTCGAGTCATTCAACAAAGCTGGCAATCGCACCTTCACACTTGGCATCAATGCGTTCTCCGACATGACCGACCTGGAGTTCATCGACGCCTACCTCAACAAAAACTATGCCGGACCGCCGCGACTACGCCGCCCCGTACGTCACCCTATTTCGCATAAGCATTATTCATGGAATGGGCTCTTCCATAATGTGAGTTTGGACACTACTCTTCCCGCCTCGGTAGATTGGGTGAAGCAAGGGGCTGTCACTCGCGTGAAAGACCAAGGAGAATGTGGTAATATATACTGTGGATACTATTCCCCCTAGAATTAATTTAATATTTGTATTTCATTTGGTTTGATTTTGATATGATTTTTAATAGGATTAAATATAGGGAGATGCTAGGGGTACACCTTTGGTGTACCCCAAATAATGTACATCACCCCTCTCTGATCTTTACCATTTATTTTACTTTGTTTTTATTTTTTACTTGCCTTTTTTTGTGGTTATGGAGGCCGGGGGTGGGGAATGTTTGGGGTACACTTTTAGTGTACCTCTAGGATTTTTCTTAAATATATTTTTAGCCTTTGTAAAATAAATGAACTTTGTTTATTGTTCCCGTAAAATGTTTTTTGTTACAAAAAAATTTAGTTTGAAAATAGTCCTTAAAACGTAACTAGAACTTCTAATTAAATGAGATATCACATTTATTTCAGACTCAACATCTTAATCATGCATTTCTAATTACGTATGACACAATTTTAGGCCCTAAGTTGTGTACCTATTCATTTTACATATCTGATTTCTAAATTTCTTAGGAATATAATAAAAATTTAGGAATTGAAGATGTAAATTGATAAAAACACAATTTGGGGCATGAGAATTACCTTTGAAGTCATTAGAAATGCAAAACTAAGTTGTTGAGTACCAAATAATTGTACTATGTCAAAAATTTAAAAATATGAATTACATGTAAGGACTATTTTCAAAATAAAATTTTTCAAGGGTGATTTTAACAACAAAAAAATTTTAGGAAGACTAAAAATAAAACCCGCATATTTTACTAGGAATAAAAACATAATTAAACCTTTTTAATATAGTACTTAGTAATATTTATATTTTTGTGCTTTTTGTTGATAAAATAGAACTAATAACATTGGTCATATAATCTTTTGATTGTGATTATGAATGTGTAGGCAGTTGTTGGGCGTTTTCGGCAGTAGCATCCCTGGAAGGGCTAAACAAAATCAATTCCGGGACGCTTTTGCCCTTGTCGGAGCAACAAATCGTGGACTGCGACACTGAGTCGAACGGTTGCGTAAGCGGCGACTTTGCAAGTGCATTTGCTTATGCCGTGGCGAACCACGGGCTAGCGAAGGAGGAGGACTACCCGTACACCGGCACCCAAGGTGCGTGCCGCCAGGGCATGGGTGCGTTCGGGAGCATCGAGTTCTTCGAGAACGTCCCGACGAACGACGCGTGGGCCCTACGCACCGCCGTGGCACGTCAGCCAGTCTCCGTTGTAATAACTTTTGGTCCGGACTTCGTGCCCGAGCTGAAAAATTACCAGGGTGGGATTTACCACCCTGGGAAAAGTGGGTATTGCGGGGAGGGTTTTGCCCACGGTTTGACTGTGGTGGGGTACCAGAGCAACCCCGGGTATTGGCTCATCAAGAATTCGTGGGGGACGTCGTGGGGCGAGGGCGGGTATTTGAGGTTGGCTAGAGACCCCAGTATAATTGGACCTTGCGGAATTCTCAGTGCTGCCATTTATCCCCTTGTTTTCCTTTTTGATTGATCAACTTGTAATTAAGTCCTCAAAATATATATGATAATAATGTCAATATGAAATCAAATGAAGAAAGAAAAAAATGTAGAAAATTAAGAAATGCAGAATGAAAAGTTAATATTCATGTTGGAATTACAAACACATTAAAGAATAAAAATATAGGGTAGAGTAAAAAAATTCAATCTTGGGGCACCTAAGGTGCTTGAGTAACTTGAATTGCTTCCATAAGACTGATAAAAGTTTCGGCTTTTGCTACCTTTTAAAAAGGGAATAAAAGAATTGATAACATACGGAGTATTAAAAAGAGAACGAAGAGTGTAGAAAAAATAATAATGGAGAATAATTTTATATTGAATTATTTTTTTGAATACAAAGAATCAACCCTCTTTATATAAGAATAGGGTAAACAAAATTAGTAAAGTTCTATTCCTACCATAATTCTATTCCTATCACTACAAGAATAGGAAAACTATCAAACTGTAAAACATATTCTTACACTTCTCCTCAAGTTGAGAATAAAGATCACGAATGAACAACTTCATTTAGTTTCCTTCCAGTCTGGTATAACTTTAAATTATATCAGACTTTCAAGGGATATGCACAATACTAATTTTTAGTTCCCCTCCAAACTTAATTTAGTTACTTCTCTTTAATATTACTGAATGCCACCAAATAATCGTATATTCGAATATATTTATTTGTTAATTTTTAAATATGTATATGTCGGAAGTCAATAAATACTATACCTCTGTTAAGAAAAATATTTTGTGTTTAATTTTCACAATGTTTTAGAAAGAAAGGCGAGATATATATATATATTTGAGCGACGAAAAAGGAAAAATGAATTATTTATGTCAAATTTTTATTTTAATTGGAATCAATAAAAAATATTACTCAATTTATTTATGGGCTAGTAACACGCAAATTAAAAAAATATAAAATTACATTATCTATAAGACGTACGAGTACGTGTGAGCCTAGGGGTGGGTTCGGTTTTCCCTAAAACCAAAGACGGAACGGAAATAGGGAAATAGTTCTTCTTCTTTTATATGTTTGTATACTATAAAGTCATTCTTTTTTGTATTAAAATTATCACTTTGGTTCTATTAATTCTTACCTTACTTATCATATCATACAACTTTACTAATCATTTATCCACCACATTCTACTTTTACTCATTACATCAATTTATTTTTAGAAAATTAATATAAAAATATTTCTCTCTTAAATTTGTTAAATGTTAAAATGAGAATATTTTTATGGCTCCAAATATTTAATAAATGATGCATTTTTTCTTGAGTAACATATGATGCAGTTATTATACCCCGAGTACTTTAAATTGGAGTTTGTCACCGGAAGGTTGACTAAAATAAGAACAGTAGTATATTTCCTTAAACAATATGCACTACTCCGTAACTCCACAAAAAACACAGTCCAACGTTTTTAAGAACATTATAATCAAAATTTTAAAAAAATAAGAATTACAGAATTGAAATTGATGTTAAAAAGTAAGACAGCTCCCACCCCCACCCTTTATGTAAAAATGTTTTATTTTGATTTAGTACAAATTAAAATAAAATTAAATAAAAGGGCTTGTTATAAAAGAGGAATAATATGAGACACAAAAAATATCCTTAAGTAAAAATTAGTAATTTTTTTTGGATGGACCAAAAAAGGAAATATAAATCCTTTCTGAGATGAAGAAATACTCTCCCCGCCCCAAAAGAATGGCACAATTGTGATTTTAATTTCTTAATAACTTTTATTTGTTAACTCATTTTGGTTGGCTATTTGATAAAATAAAATATTTTGTCGCATTTTATTGTAATATTGTTGATGTAATTATGAACAGTGTAATTTTTACTTTTTATTTCTCTAATAATTTATAAATAAAACAATTTTGAAATAAATGATATTTTGCACGTTCTTTGAAATGTTGCAAAAAATTTGGAACGGAGGGAATATAATTAAGAGAAATTTACTTAAATAGCACTAAAACATAATGACTTTCCCTAAATAGCACCATATGTGTTTTTTCCCAATGTAGCACTTTTAGTCATTATGCATTAGTCATTATTCAAGCAAATATTTGTTATCACTGGACATTATGAATATTATTAAGTATTATTTAAGAAATAAAACAGTTTAAGTGCTATTTAGAGAAATGACTTAAGTTTTAGTGCTATTTAGTGCAAATATCTAAAAAGGATAATCAAACCTATAAACAAGAAAAAGCGACAAAAATACTAGGACGTGCAATATAATGCAATTTTGAATATGATAACTTAAGTTTGTTTTCAAAATTTTTAACGTACGCCCACTTAAGACAAACTCTCATTTACTTTTTTGCTTAGATTGTTTGCCTAAATAAATAGGCCAACAATGTTCATTCCTCCCTTGCCATCCCATCGCGCCACTACTTACAATGGCTCTCCTCATCAACAAACTTTCCAAGTTTACCCTTGGGTTTTTTTGCCTCATTGCACTAACGGTGGCGGCTCCGGCACCCCAACCTGCCACCGCTAGCGCTGGCGGCGATGACGCATTCCAAGACCTACCCGTGGAGGAGCACTTTGAGCAGTGGATGGTCCTTCACGAGCGGTCTTACGCAGACGAGCTCGAGAAGGAAAAACGGTTCAATATTTTCAAGCAAAACAGAGAGTACGTCGAGTCGTTCAATAGAGCCGGAAACCGCACCTTCACGCTCGGCATCAACGCGTTCTCCGACATGACCAACGAGGAGTTCGCCGAGGACTACCTGACTAGTTGTTCCGGACCGGCGGAGCCGCCGTTCCTCAGCCCCGGCGGCCGCCGCGGGATGCTTGATAAAGAGCTTTCACCGGAGCCAGATAGTGGGCCCTTTAATGTGAGTTCGGATGATCTTCCCCCGTCGATTAACTGGGTGGACCGAGGCGCCGTCACTCGCGTGAAAAGCCAAGGAAAAAAATGCCGTAATATTTCTTTTTATATAATCCTTCATTCCATCCTCCAAAATTAATTATCATCCTTATTTGATTTTTGTGGTACCGTCACTCGCGTGAAAAGCCAAGGAAAAAAATGCCGTAATATTTCTTTTTATATAATCCTTCATTCCATCCTCCAAAATTAATTATCATCCTTATTTGATTTTTGTGGTATGTTTGGCCATAAATTAAAAATAACTTAGAATAAATAAATGTTATAAATAAAAATTATTACTTTCTCCGTCAAATAAACTTTTTCAAAAATGAAAAAAAGTCATGCCCTAAAAATGAGTTATTGATATTTTGAGAAATTTACTTAAATATCACTAAAACATAATGACTTTTTCTAAATAGCACCAAATGTGTTTTTCTTCCCAATGTAACACTTTTAGTCATTATGCATTAGTCCTTATTCAAATAAATATTTGAAATCGCTGGACATTATGGACATTATTACGTGCTATTTAGAGAATAAAACTATTTAGGGAAATGAATTAAGTTTTAGTGCTAATTAGTGCAAATATTTCATATTTTTTTTCTAATTATGGCTGATCTACTCCGTATCATATACTCCCTCCGTCCCATGAAACCTTTCCTCTTTCTTTTTTTATCCGTCCCACAAAACACTTCTCATTTCTATTAAAAAGTCACTTTTACCCTTACTTTTTCATACCCTAACTATCACATCATACCTTTTTACTAATAATTTATCCATCAAATCATACTTTTACCCATCACATCAAAGGGCAATTTTGGAAATTCAATACCAAAATACACTTCCTTAAATCTCTTCTAAAAAGCAAATGTCCCATGTTTCACGGGACGGAGGGAGTAGATCATATCCTACTTTATTATAACTTAAGAACAAAATTAGAAAATTAGAAAAAATAATTTCAAAATTGTACTCCGTACATTTTTAGGTGTCTTTTTTCCTTTTTGAAAAGTTTTATAAGACGAACGTAGTACGTCAAAATTACATACAGGTATTACGGAGAACGCAGTTATATTAAAATTACTATTTTAGTTTCTCGATAATTTTTGTTCACTCAGATATTGTAGTCAACAACGTTTATATATCCTTACCTTTGATTTATAATTAAATAAAAATTAAATGACATTTTAAGTAATTTTTGTGCCACCATCCCATGATGACGACGCAGGTTGCTGCTGGGCATTTTCGGTGGTGGGAGCGCTGGAAGGGCTGAACCAAATCCATTACGGGGAGCTGATGGACCTCTCGGAGCAGCAACTCGTGGACTGCGACACCGTGTCGGCCGGCTGCAACGGCGGGAGCATGGCCGCCGCGTTCTCGTACGTGATGGGGAGCGACGGGCTGGCAAAGGAGACGGACTACCCGTACCGGGGGGTGAAGGGGCGGTGCCGCGATGACGTGGTGGACGCTTTCGGCAGCATCAAGGGCTACCGGAGGGTCTTGCCGAACAACGAGCTGGCCATGGTGAGCGCGGTGGCGCAGCAGCCCGTGTCTGCCGGGGTAATGTACGGCCCGGACTACGTCCCGGAGTTCAAGAACTACAAGGGGGGGATTTACTTCCCCGGCATGTGGGGGTACTGCGGGAGCGGGGAGTACCACGCCGTAACCGTGGTCGGGTACACGCCCGATTATTGGCTGATCAAGAATTCCTGGGGCTGGTGGTGGGGAGACGACGGTTATATGAAGCTTTACCGGGACGGCAGCCATGGGGGAGCTTGCAGCATCCTCCAATTTGGCAGCTACCCCATCCCTTACGATATCGATTGATTATGGCCCTGTGTGGGAACATCTAGCATTCCGTTTTGAAAAAAGTAATCTACGTACCGGCGACGTTTAGTGTTGTTAGCGTTTTCAAAGTGATCTGTATTGTTGAAATTTTATCCAGAACGCTAACACCAAATTTTCAAAGTGATCTGTACTCAAAGGGTTGTGTTTACATGTATTTATATACCTTGGGTCTCAATCCTAAACAAATAAGGCAGGAGAATAATACAGAATAATACAATTATATTAAATATAAATAATACTCTCTCCGTCCCTAAATAAACTTCCTCTTTCGTTTTTTCTTTGTCCCCAAATAAACTTCTCTTTTCCCTTAAAAACCCCCTTTTACCCCTTATTTTTTCATATCCTACCTATCACATCATACCTTTTTACTAATAATCTACATTTCACATCTTACTTTTACACATCACATCAAGGGTATTTTTGGAAAGTCAATACCAAAATATCTCTCCCTTAAATCCTAAAAAAGTCAAAAACGGAACTTTATTTAGGGACGGTGGGAGTATATTTAACACTTTCTAATGCGCGCGCGGATGATAGATAAAAAGAATTCTTATTGATTTCATTCACTTTTTTTGTTCACCGCCCTAATCAAATTTATCAACATGTATGTGACTGTATTAAAATATGAACCTCCATTTGAGAGTTTGGTATTATAATAAAAATAGATAAAAGAAAATAAGTATAGTTTGATATTGCGATTCCCACATGACACTTCCTCTTTCATTTTTTTCACTTCCAACAAAACACTTCCCCTTTCTATTAAAAAACCACTTTTACCCTTACTTTTTTATACCCTACCTATCACATCATACTTTTTCTCTAATAATCTATACATCACATCTTACTTTTATCCATCACATCAGGGACAAAATTAGAAATTAACTATAATTTAACACTTCCTTATTTTTGCCCCCAAATCAAATGGGAAGGATTTTTCCAAACGGATGGAGTATTACATTCACCGTAGTATAATAGGGATTAATAACAATTATAGAAATAATAGTATGTATTAGGAGAATTATTTATCAAATAGAATAAGAAAAATCAAGTAATGATATTATTTGTTTCCACATTATATCCATCAACAATACACCCTCTTATAGGTGTGATCAATAATCCATAATACATCCAATATTTATTTTAAACGAGACATGAAAAGATGTTAATAAATGAGAAAGAACAATCGGATGAAATTAATACTAATTCCTCATGAGTCATGAAGAAAAAAAAATTGAAATCTCACTTCCTAAGTGAAATTTTGCACTGCAATGTGATGTTTCTTTTGAAATTCCTAAAAGGAGAGGTCTTCATCATGTACATGTCCGAAAATTCTCGGTAGGATCATTGGTCATTATCTATTACGGAGTAATCATTATTCAAATAAATATCCAGGATCACTTATATATTATTCTTCTTATTAATCATTATTATGTACTCCGTACTATTTAAGAAATAAAAAAATTTAAACCCTATAATGAGAAATGACTTATATTTTAGTTCCACTCCGCCCAAATTTCACATATTACAATTGCATATTTATAGGCCGAGTAGCCCAACAATCCTAATTCGTGTAGGAGTGGGTAAAGAATTGAACTGCAAGCTAAGTAATTATACATGCATGACCACTGATTATTAGCTAGGGTTTTTTTGTTATTAAAAATCCTTTTTGTCCCTCGCTGCCTCGCTGGACCAAGTTGAAAGAAAACCATATTAGTAATAATATTTGTGTGAACTTATATTTCTTACTTTCTAAAATAAATACCAATTATATAATTTAACGTCAATAATCAATCATATAATTTTTCTAACAAACAAGTATAGTTTGGAACTCTATTTTATTCAATAAAATCTTTACTTTTTTATTGTCCCATCCAAATAAATGTAACATCTTTTCATACATATCTTACTTTTAATTTAATATTTTCTGGCCTCTGACGCAACATTTGGATCATTAATATCTATCTTTATATATAAACATATATTATGTTGATATTGTCTTTCAAAACTATGGTTTAAAAAAATACTCCGTATGATAGTATTATCAACTTGATAGCATAATTTAATGTATTTCTTCCAAAATTTATTATCAAAATAATAAAATATGGACTACAACACATTTCAAAGAAACTTAGGTAATATTCCATTCAACTTATTTTTCTGCTTATTACTTATTCTTATTAAAATCAAATCAGATTAGATCAAATTAGACCAGATCAAATATAATATGATTAGATCCTCAGATCAGATCCAATCAAATTAGATGACATCAGAGCTGATCTAATCAGATCCGTTTATACCA
This sequence comes from Cuscuta campestris, assembly GCA_900332095.2. Classification (NCBI taxonomy): domain Eukaryota; kingdom Viridiplantae; phylum Streptophyta; class Magnoliopsida; order Solanales; family Convolvulaceae; genus Cuscuta; species Cuscuta campestris. Next base: position 1,353,968 of record OOIL02000889.1, on the reverse strand, counting down.
GATCAAATCCAAACAAAATTATTATAAAAATAATTTTAATTTTAAGGAAAAATTACCTAAAATAATTCCAACTTTACCCGGTCTTTCAAAAATAATCCCACCTTTCACTGTGATGCATAATAATCCAACTTTACTTAAATTTGCCAGTTTTGGGTCGCCGTTAAGTTTCTAACGGAGGGTTAACGGAAATGCCCGTTTTAGGCAACAAAATGAAAGTTGGGATTATTTTTGATGAATTTTCATTTTTTTTTAAAATTTTTCATTTAAATTTTTTAAACTACTTTCTACCTCCATTATCATTTCTTTTTTTTTTTTAAAGATTAATCTTAGTTTAAAAAATAAAAATAATAAATATAAAAAAGAAAAAATGAGAAATGTAACTAAAATGATATAAAAATAATAAAATAAATAAGGTAATCAATGGAAACTAACTTAAAATTGGTAAAAGTAAAATAAAAATATATGGGTGAGTTTTAATATTTTACGCATTATACAAAGTATTAACATATCACTTCTTATTTTTTAGAAAAAATTATCTACGATAATTCCAACTTTACTGGACGGCTTGTTCTTTTAAAAAATAAGTAGTACATTAATACTCCGTATAACGTGTAAAATGTTAAAACCCACCACTCCGTATATATTTATTTTATTTCTTACCAGTTTCTGTTTAATTTATATTGATTACATTATTTATTTAATTAATTTTGTATAGTTTTAGTTATTTTTCTCATTTTCATTATGTTTATATCTATTTTTTTCTAAGGTAAGAATAATCTTTAAAAAAGAAAAAGAAATGGAGGTTGAAAGTAATTCAAAAAAATTTAAATAAAAATTTCAAAAAAATTTAAAAAACAAAAATTCATCAAAAATAATCCCAACTTTCATTTTGTTGCCTAAAACGGGCATTTCCGTTAACCCTCCGTTAGAAACTTAACGGTGACCCAAAACTGGTAAATTTCAATAAAGTTGAGATTATTATGCATCACAGTGAAAGGTGAGATTATTTTTGAAAAACTGGGTAAAGTTGAGATTATTTTGGGCAATTTTTTCTTAATTTTAATCAGATTCAATCAGATAAAACTAGATCTAATTAAATCAAACTACATCGTAACTTCAAAAAATTAAATAGATGAACGGAACACACCCATAACTCAAGAATATTTCAAAATATGAAAAGATTAGTTTTGGGAACAAATATTTCTTTTAACTATCTAATTCGCTTTTAACAACTTAAATTGACTCTATAATGATTACTAAAATTTACTTAATGACATACAAAAAGACATGTACAGAAAAGTCATACAGAATTCATCAATTAAGAAGAAATTAAAAAGGCAGATTCAGACGGGGCACTAAAAACAAACGTTCTTGGACAGGTACATGTCCGCGAATTCCTCGTTGGTCAAATCGGAGAAGGCGTTGATGCCGAGCGTGTAAGTGTGATTCCCGGCCCTGTTGAAACTCTCCACGTACTCCTTGTTCTTCTTGTAGATCTCGAACCGCTTCTCCTTCTCCGATTCGTCCTCGTACTTGCGCTCGTGGAGGACCATCCACCGCTCGAACTCCTCCTCCACCGTGAGCTCTTCCGATGCGCCGCCGTCGCCGTCGCCGGATGCCCAAACCGCCGCCGCCAGAAGGAGGAGGAGGAGGGAGGCAAGAAAAACCGACTTTCTGATTAGAGCAGCCATGTATGTGTGGGTGTAATTGCGGGTTTTCTCGGGATGTGTTTTTAATTATTTATAGGCCAATAATCCTACACCGTAATTTTGTGGCCCAATTCGTCTTAGAGTTGGAAATAGATGGGCTTTTGGGGTAATGGATCATGCTTTTCAATCAATAGCCCAATTCCTTTTTCAGTCATTAACGGCCTATTGGACAACCGATTCAGTGTTTAAGGTTTAGTAACTTAGTTAAGGCCGTAAATGGATAACCGAAAATTCGATTATTGTCCGCATCCATATCCATTTATATAAACAATATTCACATCTATTAAAAACAGTTATTTTCATATCCGATTAAGGATATACGGATTTGGTAATCATACATCTAATCCGTTTATAATCCGCTCCACATTGACATCCATTTAAACAACTGTTTATCCGTGTAGCCGATCCGTTATATATAGTTTTTTTTAATTTTTATTTTATACGGAGTATTTTGTTTCTCTATTGATCTTCGAAAGAATAAGACGTTTTTATATGCAAAATGTATATGTAGACACATAAAAATATGTGTATATATGTAGTGTGTATCTTTCTATCATATGAAGTAATCGTATAATATCATAAACTATAAAAAAATAAGAAAATAATTATCCCATAAAGAATTATAGTTGATTTAATAATATTTTGATTTAGTTCAATTGAAAATTAAAGTATTGTTTAATCTGGTTTTAAAAAATTAGAAACGGATATGGATATATCTAATATCCAACTGATATCCATATTGTTTTGATTTTCATAAGGTGTCCCAATTAAAGCCCATGTCATAATATGAAATTGGGGCGCTCCTCCCAATACACTAATTAAATTCACATCTTTTCCTTTTCTATTTTTTTGTTTTCTGTGTTCTATTTTAACTAAGTAGTTGTTTCTCTGAGCATGTGTTTAATGACTTATTACTTATAAGCTACTTATAAGTTAAAAAACCATAACTTGAATTACATATAAGTCAATTGGGGATAATAATGCTAGGCGAAGGATAGTTTGGCAAGTAATCTGGTCAAAACGGAGAAACTAAAAAAACTCGATTAGAAAGAAAACTTACTTACCAAGGAACACGTCATCTATTGACTTATAAGATAAAAAAAGCTTATAAGTTGTTTTGACATTATAAGTATAGAGAAAGACTCACTAAGTATGCACATGAATACAAAATGGATTAAACTAAAAAAGAGAATACCTATTATAGATTTATAGTTGTATCAAAAAAAAAAATTAACACGACATTTTAAATAATATTTTTGCTACATTCTAAGAGATAATATTAGCTAAATGTTAAGTGATTCAGGCAATTAAAAAAGAAGGGAGTACCTCATAAGTGACAGGACAAGTATAATTATTGCCAAAAGAAAGCAAGAATCTAAGCAGTTACACTCACCAATCTTTGAGCAATTCGGCAGCTAGACTTCTGAAGCTGACCTTTTTCTTCTTTGAAGGATTTGGAGTGAGATCTACTTGAGGATTTTCATGCGTATCGACATTCATGCTGTATTTGGGGTTCGTATCCAAACCTGGGACCTGATTTTCACACTCAAGAGGGGCGGTCGAGCTGCTCGGTTCCTTCTCATGGCATGGCATCATATTTGGTTGCAAGATTGATGGGAATGGATCATGATGAGTGTTATGGTCTAATGTTCTGCTAACATTCTTTTCTTCTCCATCGCGGCTAAAGTCCAATGACTCTTTAATTTCTTTCCCTTGTGTTAGCATCTTAGAATCATCGATTTCACAGCTCAATGGGATCTCTGGACGGCTTTTGTGTATGATTTCATCGTTATGCGTGTCGAATTCATGGTTTTCTTCCTTGTTGCTCATGCCAAATTCATGTTTTTGTGAAATTCCGACTGAAGCGTCGTCACTTTCGTTTGTTTCATTCTCATTGATCTTCGCCGATTTGCTTCCGACCTTAGCTCTCCTAGGCTGTTTAACTGTGAGTTTCTGTCTAGTCGTTTCATTCACGCCGATCTTGGGTTTTCTGCTCTCCTCATAGTTCATGTCAAAACCACAGGCTTCTTCCTTGTCACCCCTGCCAAATTCATGTTTTTGGGAAATTCCCACTAAAGCGTCATCACTTTCGTTTGTTTCATCCTCCTTGATCTTGGCCAATTTGCTTCCAACCTTTGCTCTCCTTGGCTGTTTAACTGTGATTTTATGTCTGGTCTTCGTTTCGCTCCTGTCGATCATGGGTTTTCTGCTGTCATCAATATGCATGTCAAAATCACAGTTCTCTTCCTTGTCGCTCCCGCCAAATTCATGTTTTTGGGAAATCCCTACTGAAGAATCATCGCTTTCGCTGGTTTCATTTATGTCGATCCTGGCAGGTTTGCTTCCAAACTTTGCTCTCCTTGGCTGTTTGACCGTGGCTTCCCGTCTAGTTGAGGCGGTTCTACCCCTAGGTCTCTGCTTTCTTTTGGCATCCCTCTTAGGCGGCATGCTGGTTGTGGACTCATTCAAGGATGCAATTTTTTCTTCCGGTTCATCTTCAAAGGCTGGAGCCGGTACGACATGTTTGACTGTATTGTCATCAAGTGTGGATTCGTCTTTTCTGCATGAGAGAGACAACACAGAGGTTATACAAGTCAATGCTAACTCTAGTGTTCTGAAAACAGATAGTTGGAGTCTGAGCAGGGGTCAATCTGGGAACAAGTTGTAGGCAACAAAAGAAATCCTAGTGCCCAGTTAAAAAGTAGATGATTTAGGTAGGGATTTTTTGAACAAATGTTATATTGAGAAAAGTGGTAAATTGAGTTTGAATCTAGTACTCCCTTTGTCCCATACAAAGTTCTACTTTCTACTTTTGGAAAAGTTTTTGAGGCACATATTATTTTTCTCCTCTATACCACTTTCAACTACACAATTTCACTTTTCTTAATCTTCGTACCAAACCAAATGTGGAACATTTTTGCAAGATGTAGTATACAATCGAGAATAAATAAACAAATAAATAAATAAATACGGAGTAAATAAAAAATCTGTGTCACTCGAAGGAAGATCCATTTTAGAATTCTGGTCCATCCATCCTAGACCCAAAGAGCAAGCAGATTTAGAACATTAAACACAATTACCTCTCTTTCATGACATATGCTTCAAAATTCATGGGCTTCAAACTGTAACTATCCTCGGGCAACTTCTGGTCTCTCTCACAACAATCTTCCAACCATTGCAAACTCACAATGTGCAATTTGTTACTGCACAACAGATGTCTATCTGCTGCAGAGAAGCTGGAAAAACAAAATAATTAACTCAGAAAATGTCTTCACTCTATTTGGGCTTCATTTGGAATATGGAAGATTATAGGGGAAAGAAAACAGGGGGGAGAACACAAAAGAAACTAAAAAAAATAAATCAATAACTCAACTTCATATACTCCGTATTTATTTATTTATTTCACTTATTTAAAAGACTAAGACATCTAAATACATAAAAACTTTAAAGAATTTAATCAAATTTGTCTTTCCTTAACATTTTTAAGGTAAACAAAACATATGAAGGTCCAGAATGGAATCATGATCAACATAAGAGTCCACTTGTACTTGGTAAACAGCATTAAAGTATGAACTGATACCTAAGTAAAAGTTTCTCACCTCTTCAACAACATGTCAAAGTTCAAACACAATTCTGGAAGAAAAATGATAACTAGATGGGTAGCCTGCAAAATATTGTCAGAAAGTTTGCCACCCCCCATGGTAACTTCAAGCTTCAACCTCCTCATTGCAAGCTCCAAGAAAACTTTCTGCTGTGAACTGTTTCTGGAACATATAAATGAAATTTCATTCCTCTATCTGAAGCAACTTAATTTAAAATACAATCTTACTCAAAAGTGAGTGCCTCTTACAAAGAGTGTGTATGAAGGAAAAAGTGGATGCAGCAATCATGAAAACGACACCATTTATCCTCTGGACAGTATTTCTTCTTATACAATTCAATAACTTTAGACTCTTCAGAATGAGAAACACTGTTCATGAGCTGTCCAAGGAAAAGAATGTTGAAGACATCATAAAATACTGGAGGACATTACTCTTATGTATGCAGCTGTTAGTAGAAGTAGTTAATTATTCAAAAACAGAGCACAAAACAAAAAGGTCCAAGCTTACACCTGAAAGTTGAAATAAGGGCAAAATGATGACCGACATTTTTTCTTAATTACCTTCTCCGAGAAAACCTAGCTAAAATGATTACCTGTTTAAAATCATCCATTTTAAGGCAAATGTAGTAAGAATCAGAGAACTCGTCGACCTCTTCTTGCAACTTTTTCTTAGTTGAGTCAGAAAGGAAAATGAAGTACCTTTAGCCAAAAGAAAGATGAAGGTTAAACAATATAGGGGCTTAAAAAATGAGCTAAAATGCAAAACTCTAGATGGAACGAGATAAATGCAACAAAATGGCCAAGACAAATAAACATTGATAAAGCCGACCAACTTTGGAAGTAGTGGGAGGAGCCTTTTTTGTGAACAACAATCAAAGAGCCAAGAACAATGAATAACATCGCCATGAAGCTTTGCAGCCTGAAACTTGATCCCTGCAATAGAAATGTTTTCTGATAATCTCTCGCTAAGGATCACCAAAATGGACATAGATGAAAGGTGTTGTGGGAGAGACTCTGACCTCTACTTTCAGCTGCAATGCAATGAGTGACGGAGTTGTTCAAATTCATTGAGAAAGTGCCTCCATGTTCAACAATCATTTTGTGCAACAAATCCAAGCTATGTGATGACGGCACATTAGCAAAGTCTTTATTTGTCAAGGATAGATTGACATTTAAAGTTTCATAATAAAGATCATGGCTGAATTAGGATAGAATGACACTCAGTAGATACTAACTACATCTCTAATACTCCAGCCGTCCCTTTAAATTCCTAATGGTTTGACTTCACGGTGTTTAAGAAAGTTGTTAAAAAGTAAAAATTGTGTGGTTAGAATTGTGTGGTAGCCACATTCTCATTACCAAAATAGGAAATAAAGTATAAAATAAAATTTGGAACATCCATAAACAAAAGTTTAAATAATTTTATGGGACTGGGGTGTATATGAATGCCATAGAATAAGAATTTGCTTCATATCTCATAAAATAACTAAATAACGAACTGGAAGATGAATATTACTAACTGTATGAGGAAATAGGATTTAGGACTAGAGCTCAGCAGTTCAATCATCTCAGCAACCATCACAATGTAGATATGTTAATCCTATAAGGGCGGGACTACTACCAGAGTAGCACTAAATTATGTGGCTTTCCCTGAAAGAACTCTACCCCAGAAAAAACACTTACTATAGCACTTCATATAGCAAGTTGTCTAAAACTCCACAACCAATAAAAACTCCATCCGTCCTAGAGTGTTTGTCCGGTTCTTGTTGGCACAAAGACCAAAGTGAGGTGAAGAATATCCCAAATACCCCCTTTTTTGGGTATCCTTCCCTACCCCATCCATCACAGCCCAGCTCCTCCTCCTTCCTCCAGCACGCTGCAGCACAACCCACTCCAACTCCCTCCACCATTCTTCTGCCTCCTGCAGCCCATTACGTTGGCGAGCACCAGTAGATCTAGGCTAACGTGTACTTCCAAAGTTCCAATTTGAGATTTGCAGGCAAAGATGTAGTCATGTAGAAATAGACAAGAAAATTAGATGCCTATTAACAGCAAGTACTTCATCTTGAAGATTTTGCCAATTAATCCATCCTAGCATGAAGAATCTGTCAATTAACCAACTAACAAGCTCAAACCTAAACCCCTCAGCAAATCAATCCACACATCCCAATCCTCTCAGTCCGGTGGTTGTGGGCATCGCCGGATTCGCCGTGGTATTGCAGTAATGTTTATCGTGGAGGATGCAGTAATGGTCACGACAATGGCGGAACTGTGGATGAGAGACTGGAAAAAGGTAGGGGAAGGTTGATAGAATTATGGAGGGTATAATACTATAATAGACTTTCCATTTATGTTGTCTATTATAACACAAAAAAGAATAATGGACAAATACTGCAGGACAGATGGAGTCAACAACAAGACATCATTTTTATTGTAAAATAAAAAATGCAGATGATGGACATAAAACCAGGCCAAAAACTAGTGCACATGTAGTAGCATGCATGATAAGAAAAGAAAAATTGTATGGTCAATATTGATCTTAAGAAGAAAGAAAAAGTAAAGTGAATGTGAAATACAAACATTACCAAATATGGCATGGGATACAAACAGTGAGACGGACAAAAAAAGTATAAAGGGAAAAAAGTTTGGGATGGAAGGAGTATGATGCAATAAAAACAAAATGCATACACGGTAAGACTTTGGATACAAAATACCGTGTTAGAAAATATTGATGTTTCACCCTTAATCTGAGAGACATCTGTTTGTATGAAATGAGAAGGAACAAGTGAAGCATTCTTCCTCTCACGGCTCTTGAGCTTGATATGCTTTCTTCCAGGACCCTTTGCCCCTCCCGAGTTTGTCCCTCTCTGAGTGGTACCATTGCTTGAATCTACCAATTCAACAAAACCTAAGACAGCAAGATAGTTTATCTTGTAAATGGACTTCAGCAAATGAAACAACAACCCAATTGTATCCCAAAATCACAAGTCACACGCCCAGGCCTATCACACACCATATACAATCTACAAATTGTTTTTTCTAGGCAAAGAGAGAAGAACCATAGAAATTGGACTAGTAGAACAAATAACATGAAATTAAACACTAACTTTGCACATCAAGACAGTCGTGCCAGGGCTTGTCATATCTAACACAGTCAATACGTGGAAATCTCAAGCTGTACGGTGCAGAAAATACCTGCAATATAACGTTCCAAATAGAATAAATCGTGATGGTTGAGAAAACATCCCATTATTTCTTAGTAGAAAAAAAATCACAATTTGAAATATCAGGCTTCAAAATATTCCTGAGGTCAGTCATCTGAAATGAACCCATCTAGTAACTATAGTAATGACAAGAAATACTTGAATACCTCAGAACTGATTGTTCGGATGTCACTGGTGATAGAGACAATTATTGATCTGCATGTAGGTGAAGAAAAGCAATAAGGTAACAAGCCTATAGATTTATTTTACAATAAAAACACTAAGAATGTTCCAAGAGGACTAGTGGCCAACTTTTCTGGGCTTTCCACCCAGACATCTGGTCTTTCCTTTGAGTTGTTTGTTACTTGATAGAAACTTGGTGGTGTCTGCTTTGGGAACTCATATTTCCTGTCAAGAAAGTTATACAAAACTCATGTAATATGAATTTACATAAGCAAAAAAAACACATACACACACAAACAAATTACCAGTTTGACATTTTTTAAAATGAACAAAATCCTTACTATGTAATGCTAATGGTGTAAACCAAGATGACAAGAATGGAATATGAGTTCACTCTCACCACACTAAGCATGAATTGTAATACTCCTCTATCACTATTTTTTAAAGACCCTCTATCACTATTTAAATACCTTGTTTGATATTGCATGGAGTTTCAGAAAATGATTTTGTGTGGTTGAGATTATTTTGAAAAGAAAAAAATCAATATCAACCCCACAAGTCGCTCTTTGAAGAGAAATGAGAAGATTAATTAGGGACTGATCAAAGAGGAGAGTGATAAGATTAAAGAGGGGCTGAACAAGTAATAGGTAGTCTGTATAAGAAAAAAGGTTGGTGAAGCTCATTGATCAACACAGTTTCAAAAGGGAAATTAAATAAGATGCAAAAAATAGATCCACTTCATAAAAATAACTTTGATTGGAAAAGTGTATAAACAACAATGGCCTGAGTGCAAGAGTATGAATAGTGTTTGATAAAACACCACCTGAAATAGGGTTTTAATCTGGTCACAACAGCATCAAGCTCTTCATCTGAGAGTCCTGTGCCCACTCTGCAGAAAGAAATGAATCTGCAAAACAGTGATACTAGAGTAATTAGTCTTGAAAATGTAAAGCATCAGAACCCTGCAACTTTACACCATTAGCATGCACAAAAATCTAAACAAGTTTCAAGTTTGAACCTGTCCAATATAATACTGTAATAAAACTAAAGTGATTTCTTTTTCCCTCCTTTATGGCTCAACCCAACTTTAATATTCCAAAAAATACATCCACATTGCCTATAACACAGCTAATGTTTTTGTGTACCTTTGCTTTCTTAATGGAACGTTCAATCAAACTAGTTAACATTAATTGGTCAATGAACACAGTGCATGTAAAACTCCAGTAGAAGGCTAACACAAGATTCCTAGCTAAGATCGGAGGGAGTTGGGGGATCATAAACCGGATATTCGGATCTTAAGGTCCTAGAGTAGTAGCTTATATTTAAAACTTACTTTGTATTACACATGCACAACTTAAATTTAGAACAAATAGCCATAAATAGTAACAATAACATGCAAATAAATGGTAATAAGCATTCTATCTCGACAAACAAACACAAACGTTCTGGATAAAATTGCAAAACATTGAATAATACTCCCTCCGTCCCAATTTAAATTGTCTGTTTCGGTTTACGATGTTTGACTGAAATTATTTTCATATCATTTTATAAGAAAAATGGTATAGAATTAAAAAAATAAAAATTACATATTTAAAAACTAGATCAAAAGATCTACAATACTTGTGATGACATGACTATATTATTTTATCAAATGACTAACGAAAATAGAAAAAGAAAGTAAATGAAGTTTGACCCTGTGAACCGTATACCGACAATTTAATTTGGGACGGAGGGAGTAATAATCAGTCATCATTGAATATTATCTTTGGTATTAAAGTCATCGTTCATGGCATCTTCTTCATCATCTTGAATAGGAGTAATATATACTCCATATTTGCCAAGGAGTTATTCAAATCCTCCCTCTGTGACTCTCCAGCACATTCTATCCCATTTTGATTTACGATGTTTTACTACAACATTTTTAATAGAATTTATCAACATATTGGTGTAAATTTAAAAATAAAAATTATATACTTAAACACTACATAAAGATTTTTCAAAAGAAGAGTCATCATCGAATACTATGATGATTTAGTTTGACTTTGCAGATAGTTGATGAGACAAAAATAACGCAAAGAGTATATAAGAAACAACATTTGAAGGACTAAATGGATGTAGACATTCAGGAAATAGGTGGGAAAATGATAACACTAAGTTGAAATCTACGGACACATTACTCATTTGGGTAGTGGCAATGGATGTGGGTTTGGTGGTGTTTAAGGCCATAGAATAAGGATGTGTTTTAAAGAAAAAGGTGGAAGATGTTTGGGGTATTTTGTGGGTATAATCTCTAGGCAAAAAACTTCTTTATTAAGAGTTTTTGCATCTTTTCCCAAGTTCTCACCTTAGCTTTTCCTTGAAGCTTCCGTTAAGCAGCAATGCTAGCCCAACCAAGTGGAGGCATGTTTTTGAAACTTCGCCACCACTAGCTTGACCTTCTTGTCTTCGAGTACGTCTTTGAGTGTAAAGACGTGTTCAACCTTAGCTAACCATTTTAAGAACGGTTCCGGGTCATTTCTTCCTTCAAAAGTAGGAATGTCCACTGAATTTGTGAACTCTCCAATCTTCTTCATCAAAAGATCAAGCTCCTTCTTTAGTTTTCTTTTATCAGCTACTAGATCTTCATGGGACATGTTTTGGATGGTGTGAAATGTTTTAAAAGAGAAGATGTAGGGGATGGTATTTTGATTGGTTTGGCCGAGATGGGTTGGGGTAGGATTAGGGCTGTTTAGTTTGGCGAGGTGGTTTGGCTTGGGGTTTCCTTTTGGCCGAAATAGTCCAAAAGAGGAAGGAAGATGTTAAGGTTTTGGGTTTGGGGTAGGGCTGTTTTGTGAGACCTCTTGGCTGAACAAAACCAGGAGAAATGAGAGAGGGGGGAGAATTTTGGCCCTTGAGGGATGTTGAAACAACAGGCTTTGATACCAAATGTTAGGGGAGGACCGAGGGTCTTATGAAGTTGGTGTTTTGGGCTTTGAAATGGGTAGAAAATGGTGGTGTATATGTTGGGAATGGCTGATGAAAGAGTTTTTTTGGTGTTTTTAATGGAAGAAAAAAAATAAGATTAAGAAGAAATGGAAAATATATGAAATAGAAGAAATCAGGGATAGATAAAACCAAGTTGGTGTGAAGAGATATTACACACTCTTATCTTTACTTGGGGTTTGAGTCTAGAATTTAATTAAGATATGACACACTTAGTCAAATATCTAGAACCTAAAACTCACACTTAAGATAACCACTTTTAAGTCCTATTTTTCGCCAAGGCTGTAAAAAGGAAGGAAAAGACTTTATTATGGATATCAAAAGGAAATAAAATACTTTTGGATGTTTCGGGTTGGATTGGACGGAGTTGGGGGTTGGCTAGCAGAACCCTTGGGTCAAAACAACGGACATTTTGGCCTTTCGGGTTTTAGACTTTTAGGAGCTTTGAATTCAAACTAAAATGGATCATAATGTTTGAATATAAGTCCTTTGGTCCTCATGGAAGTGTGGGGTGTGAGTGAGAGTTTCATGGGTCCAGGCCCGGGCATAACAGCTTGAGTCATGAATAAAATCATAATTTTCTCAATGGACTATACAACTAATCTAATTGAATTCATCCTCTATTCTATGTTGAAAAACATAATAAATTTGATGGCAAGACCATTTTTATTTATGGCAATACTTTTGTTTTTATTGTTAGATAAAGTTGAGATAGTGGCAGGCTACCTAGTCTAAGGCATACCACCTGCCAAAAAACTGCATAAAACTACTACACTCATTAGAAGAAGATGCATGATAATAATTACCGTCTTGGGTAAGTGCCTGGAGAAGGGCGCTCTGCAAGACCCACCAGAAATTGAGCTACCTAATTGTCCATAAAAAATTCAAAATAAACATGAAAGCAAATAAGATATATTATAAATAAGCGAAAATAGCCATTACCTTCCCACCATGACGTCCAGATCCATAATAACCTCCTGCGCACATTTAAAAAAAAGTATTGTCCTTATATAAGGATTTAAAAATTGAAAAAGATTAAACTGGAATCAGCACACACCAATTATAAGAACATCCAAATCAGTTTCTGGCCGAACATAATCAGGTTTCATTTTTTGCCAATTTCCCTTCCTATCGCCAGGATCCCATTTTGAATTGAGGTCTTTCAATACTATCCCCTCATCCCTATCAATTGGAAAAAATAGCCATCCATTAAAAATGGAACACCCACATTTAAATTATTTTTAACAATTTATTTTCGTATATCGCTAGGGTTCTTTTGACAACAAAAAATAATGTCATATTATGAAAACAAGGGTTACGGTGCTACAACAGCTCAGTTGAATCCCACAAGGGTAGGGTCTGGGGAGAGTGTGTATACGCAAACCCTTACCCCTACTCAAAAGTTGAGAAGCTGTTTCCAAAGAGACCCCCCGGCTCAGCGTCAAAAGTTGCATTGATTGACTAACTGCTACTTCATAAAATTAGAGAAGTGCAGATAGTTTAGAGATCTGTTTTTCTTTATTCCACCACACCCCAAAGCCAAACAAGGGCTACGATGCTCCAATCGAAAAATTGATAGTTCCCCCCCCACCCTGGCCAATCAACGTTTTGGGCAGGGGGTTTAGGGGGAAAGGAACCATCAATTTTTCGATGGAGCATTGTATCCCTTGTTGTCATAATATGACAGCATTTGTTGTTGTCAAAAAAAGGGAGCCGTTCATATATACAGTTATATTACATGCATAATTTTGCCTAGAACTTATGTCACTGAAGTAGACCAGAATTAAAACTCTGTTATGAGGAAAAGTAAGCTCCTTTCACTTACGAGCTCTTCAAAATTTAAAAATACAGAACCACGGCAGCAAATTTATATGAAGCACTAGCAAACCATCATGATGCCCTAGTATACTAAAAAGAACTAGGCTCAGGCAGGGCATGAACGAAACTAGATGAGGTCAACTCAAAAAAATATGTACAGGGTGGAGAGAGGCATAGCTTGTAGGTGAAGCTTAGGGAATTTGTTTGCAGCAGAGACACTAAGCATAAGCTCACAACAAGTCTGTTTTCACTGTTGCATCACACTATTAAGAAGATATTTGGGTCCTTTGGTCAAAGAATTGAATAAAATAGTAACCTGTTTTCAGTAGTTGCTTTAAAAAACTTCTCAATGTCATCAAGACTATGACCAATGAATGACCAGCATGGCTCGCCTGTATGTTCGTACAAAAAAAGACAGAAATATGTTGAAGCCCTTGATTAAGTAGTCACTAAGAATGTGTATGTGCAACTTCAACACGATATTTCTCCACAATAGAAAAATTTCTCTAGGAAAAAATACCAACCAAGTGACACTTTATTTCGGAAGCATGATATTTTTATTATAATTATTATTATTACGATTACTATCATTATTATTACACAATGGCTCTTTTGACCTTGGAAACCAAGGTCGTATTATGATTCGGGGCACCTACTGTGCTCCATTGGTAAAATTGATGGTTCCTACCCCCCCTAGATCGCCGATTTGGCAGCCCAAATCAAAGATCAAAGGGGGAGGGGCATGGGTAAGAATCATCAATTTTACCAACGGTAATATGACCTTAGGTTCCCAGGTCAAAAGAACCTTGTCGTTATTATTATTACTACCATTACTATTAGAGAAAAAAACTAAAGAGAATTGTTAGATTGGCAGATTTTACAACAGTCATATAAATCGTCAAAAACTCACAAGGAACCAAAAAATGTTCTTATTGACAAATGTTTGTTTGCCCAGTTGGATTTTGAAGTCATCCGTGGCTAAAACAATTTATCCTTGATATATACACTGCAACATACAATACATTATCAATGGTGTTAAAAGAGTTACAGAGTATTATTGACACTGTTTTAGTTTTGGGATCATTATGGACTAAGGCTCTGTTCCGTTCAACTTATTTTTTCTGTTTTTTCTTATTCTTATTAAAATTAGATCAGACCAGATCAGATCTAATCTGATCAGATCGAATCAAATCAGATCCAATCAGATCAGACTAGATCGGATCGGGTCAGATCCAATTAAGAATTATTATTATTGTTGTTGTTGTTGTTGTTATTATTTATTAATATTATTATTATTCTTAAAAATGAAAAAAGAATAAACTTAAGAAACAAGTTAAATAGGAAACTGAGAAAGTAATACTTAATTATTAGACGTCAGAAAAATTTTAAAATACATTGACAACTTCAATCTAATTCTACTTTTAAAATACATTTTTATTGCTATCTGTAATTTAAGTTTCTTAAGTTTTGATCTTTTACTACATCGAGTTGATCAACTTTGATCATGACTTAAATAAAATTAACATTTGATATTCCTATACAAAGTATATTTTAGTGTAACTGAAATAACTATTATATATATGGTGTTATATTAATCATAAAAAAAAATTTGTAATACAAAGCACACATTGATATTTTATAAGGATGAGATATTTTAATAAAAATATTATCTCTTCTTGATATTGATTATATGAATTTTATTACTTTTTAATGTATATATGAATTAAATATTTATTTTAATGTATATATGAACTAATTATTAAAATAATAAATAAATATTCTTATTTCATAAAAATAATAATAAAATAAAAATATTATTACATTATCATATGAATGATTACTCTAATATATGAATTAACTAATTTTATTTCATTAAAAAATAATCATAAAATAAAAAATATTGATTACATTATAATATGAATTATCATTACAATTTTCAAACGTTATTATAAAGTCAAATCAAATTATTGATTTGAATTTTAAATCAAATCATAATTATTCAAATCAGACCAGATCAGATCCAATCAGATCAAATCAGACCAGAGAACTACAAAAAATCAGATCAGATCATAAAAAATAAGTTGAACGGAACAGAGCCTAGATCAAAATGAAACATTAAACTTCCCTTGCGTCTTAATATTTAGGTTGTTATGGGCAGTAAATGCAACATGCATCTAGTAAATGTTTTTAAAGGGCCCACACCCCAACCGAGTTAGGATTATACTGGGTTGTTAAAAATTTCAAAATTGGTTCTACTACACTACGCATGCATATATGTACCCTTGTGAATAATTAAACCAAATAAAGGTGTTAGTCTTATTGTGGAATCTTTCCATCTGAAAATCATGTGTGGTTTGGGTTGAAAGGGAATAATTCCTACAACTCTTTTGATTCTTATTTCACATTCAAACAATTCCTACAACTCTCTACATCCCAAATTTCATCTCATAACTTTTTGAGAGATTGTATGGGTCTAAGGGAAATAAAGTTCTTATTAACAATACGTGAAGTGCCTATATCCTTGAGTTAAATGGGCCATAGATTACAAGTATCTTCAAAATTGATATAGATGGAAGGGGATGTTAGTAATGTTACAATCTCAAGTCTCATCTCAACTTGTTAATATATAGGCTTAAACGGCATTTTCAAATATATAGATATTCATAAGATATCCCAACATTGAAAGTGGGGCAAACAAGGTGGAAGGGAATCTTACATGTTAATTTGTTAATTGCGTGTTATTGGAGCACTTTCGTATATGAATTGGTGTTTTAAAATAAAAACCATTCATGTAAGAACCATAAAGGAGATGCTAATCTTGGAATTGTAAATCAAATGAAGATAGAGATTACAATCTTAAATTACTAGCATCAAATGCTGCTTACCAGGAGCACGATGAACATTAAGTCCACCATTAGGAACCAAAATTTCTAAGCTACCTTTCACAGGCTTCACAACCTTACGAAGAAGCTCGTGTCGTTCCTTCAAACTCTGGTGAATGACACTGGTATCTCCAGCATAGAGAACATCAAAGGCAACATCTACTCGCAAATTGTGGTAAGGAAGAGAAGAAGCAGGGATGTGCAGTTGAGAGCAAAACAATCAATCACGTCTAACCATGAAATATTTCATAAACCTACCGGGTAAAAAAGATGATCCCTCTTTGAACAGCCTTGAGAGAACATATCATACAAAATGATTAAAGGATACAGCACAACTGCAGAACAAAACAAAAAACTATCATTGGAGAACTTTCCGTAGACTGAGACAGCATCACTTCATAGTACAATACAAACCTGCCTATCACTGTCAAGACCTTCCCTTGCAGCCTTTGCTGTTGCAAAGGTAGACATTTAAAAAAGAGAAATATGAATAAAGAAATATTATCAGAACAAATTACACACAAAGGCAGTGTACCAATTTCTTGATTTGAACCAAACTCAGCAAAACGATTAGCAGATCTGTCCCAAACTAACATTTCACCATCAAGTATACACCTGATACAAAGAATATGAACAAAAGTAATCAAGTTAACTTGTGTAAAGGCATGCTCATCACGTGAACTATCCCTGTTTTTCGAGATAATGTGCCCCAATGTCAGTGTAAAGGCCTAGCACAAAACATATATTCCCTCCGTCCACCTAAGATCTTCCCATTACGGATTACGAGACTTGACCGACTTTATTTTCAATTTAATTTATTTGATTATAGGATTAAAATCTCAAAATAAAATTTATATAGTAAAAAACTAACGAAAAGTCCTACAGGTGTATATTAGAATATTGATGAGATTATGAAATGATAGACAAGGTAGCCCGAAATAGAAAATGGTGTTTCCCTTCAACAAGGAATTGGGTGTGGAAATGTAGAAGTAACTAAAAAAGGTTGCAACTAAATCGCTAGCTCTTTCCTCTCTTAGGTGTCATGTAAACTGTTTTATTTGCCTATTTGAGAAAGGTCAATTCATGTTTGATACTAATAAGTTCAACATGTAGGTACAATTCTTATACTCCCTCTGTCCTGCTGGGATTTTCTATGTTAGACTTTTTGATCCAAACTTGTTAAACTTTGACAAAAATAAAAAATCATTCATAATATGAAAATAATATAAAAAAATTCTTTGTTAAGAATACTTCCATAAAAGTACAAATTTAAAAATTTCACTAAAATGTATCAACTAAAATTATTACTCAAAGTTTTCCATCTTTGCCTAAAAAATTCAAAGATGGAAAACCAGAGCGGGATGGAGTGAGTATGTTACGAGCAGCAAAATTACTGTACACAATTGAAGAAAAGAATCTTAAACAGCTGGTAAAAGTAATGTTGAGTTGGCCCCTCAAGACGTGAAACGAGATAAAATAAATGGAAAAGTGGAAGTTCCTATTACAATACATGATTCAAAATAGCTAGAAATAAGGCAGATATTGAAGGTTTTAGCATCAAGAATGTCAAATTACTTACTTCTCAACAAGAATATTCTGTACAATGATCTCTGACATTCCATGTACATACTCTAGATGATCAAAAAAATTTCTGCAAAAATATTACCCAGAAAGAAAAAATAAGATGATCAACAACAAACCCAATGTATTCTACCACAATCAAAATAGGTTGATCGACTAGAATAAAAAACTATAGAGCATATACTCGTATGTAATTTCTACCACAAACATAATCATCATCCCAGCTACAGTGGAGTAGGTGGCATGCAATTTAGTCTCAATTAATTGTTTGAAATCAGTCAACACTATAAATCCATGTCAATATCGCAGCCTTATAAATTAGGAAATTATGAAATGATTTTTAAAATCAATCATCATCAAAGGATTCTTCAATTACATGGAAGACATCAAAAGATGAATATGAATTGAGATAGTTGTTAGAGTCTTGCCTCACTACTTATTGATATTGTACAATCGACATGCACATCATGGAACATGACTGAATTTAGAGAAACATCATTATCATAAAAATGATACCAATAGTTTTAAGATGAAGAGCATTAAATAGATGAGTAAAAACAACGGTAAGTTCTGCATCGGCATGGAAGTTCACCTTGAGAAGAAGTGAATCTCATCTTTGTTTTTATGAATTTGAATGCGGTCCCCATCAAACTTGCACTCAAGAACAAACTCTTTCCCACGGAGCTATTCATTTGTGAGGGGCAAGGAGTTAAGCAAATGGAATTTAGACTCATGGAAAGTAAACAGTTATCTGGTGAGCACTAGAAAAAGTAAAGAAACATAAGAGAACCCTCTTCCATGCAACATCAGCAGTGTTGGCCCTGAGAGCTAATTGAGGCCGCACAGCTTTTCCAACTTCAATATCCTGTGACGGTAGATTGCAATGTTAACATACCCCTTTTTGCCGATGGTTGCAATACAGACAAGAAATCATTTTTAAAATGATGAAAAAAAAACTAGCTTATTCTGGGTCAATAATCAATATGCTGTTCAGTGTTCCCCGCCTTTAGAAGGCAACCTTATGTGGTCAGAAAGATAATAGAGGAACAATTATATTTTTCACATAATAATTTTAACCTTGCTCCATCCATCCTCTCATCATTTGTGTCAAATAAAGTAATACCGGAGTATACTGATTGGTGTGGTTTGATTTGAGAGCATAGGTAAAGCCAGTTTAACTCGGAGGATTCAAATGACATAACTCAAGAATACTATACTCCGTATATTGTATTGCATTATTCATACTTCAACTGATGTATTTTAAACTGTTAATATATCCATTAATAGGAAGTAATTTTCCCTAAAGTCCTGCAGAAACCCATTTAGTGTTCATTTGCATGTTGATTGACGCAACAATGAGTTTATCATTAATAAATATTATCCTGATATGCTATTACTTCAACGGTAGTAAAAAACAATGTATCCTAGTTTACAATCACATAATCATAATACGGAGTATGAAATTATGGCCAATAAGTTCATTGTTGAAATAAAGATGTGCACTGCATATTTTAATGGCACGTATTATAAGATGACAATAAGGTTGAACCCATGCTAATATATATTCGTAAAGAGGGCAAAAATACGGAATCCTGAATCCTGAATAACCTGGCGCTTATGTCGTTGACTTCTATCTCTCAACTTTTCACAAACAAGTTTTAAATCACACGTAACATTGAACAAGTCTTCTGCATCCGGATGGAAGTCATGAAAAATGCTTTTTTCACCAATTCCCACCTTAAGATCTGAAGAAAAAAGTTGTGAAAATTTTATAATGAAGAATATATGATGTGAATTCAAGACACAACTATTAAGTCAGTGAGTTATTATTAAAATCAGAGAACCTTTGAGAATTATCATAATAATCCACTTCATTTCATTGGCATTCGTTCTCCTAATGAGATCAGAAAGAATGGCAGTCTTCTCAGATCTGTTGCAATGGAATAGCTGTATGAATTCACTAAGAGAGAACTAGCCAGGTGGCACATAAACCTAAATTCATTTGCATATTCAATCATAATGCAGAGGCAACATGAAAGGCATAAACAAAAACAAAAGGAAATATCTATATTAGAACGCCTCAAACAGAGTTTTGCACACAAAATGAAATATACAAGTGTGTTGTCATTTTCGCAAAATATCATTTTTGAAGATATAAAGTATAGTGTGTTAGCAAAGTCATTAGACAAATACAAGTCCCTTATAAAAGTCATATTGCCACATGTATCAATAGTATACACAAAACAACATATAAATTTAAGAAAAACTCTCTAGTATTTCTACCAGTTCAATATCTTAAAAAATGAGCCCATTTATGTAACATTTTCTTTTTGCTCTAAAAGAAAATAAAAGGTAATGCAGGGCTTGTGTGGTAGCTAATCACAAGATTAAATAGGGTCCAAAGCTGAGGCAAAAGTTGGTGGGACAGGTCAGGCCATCAGGGAGAAGGTAGGTTGGTAGGCTAGTTACATCAAGAAATGTGTGTGCAGACTAGGTTACAAGAGGTGGAGGGTTGGTGTTTCCTTATACCTTTAGTTAACTGATTACTAAAAGAGTAAAAGGGCTTAGTACACCGGTGCTAAGTGTATGGGTGCCATTATATGGGCACTGGACTTTTCGAGGGTCCTACAAACACGGTGCTCTGTTTGACCCGGAGGATTGTGGGTCAGCAATGGGATGCATGAGCGTGGCCACGCCCATATGGGTGGGTAAGGGAAGGGGAGGTAGTCCTAGGTCCAACGAGGCACAAGTAGGGACCAAAACACCGGAGTGTCATTAATATCATATATATTATCACACCGCTACCTAGACCTGGCAAAAAATGACCTGACTTGTTTTTTACTCGAAGCCCAACCCAAAAACACTGGGTTTTGAACAAAGGTTTTGTTGACCGAACCCAAAATGACTCGCTATAAAAGGGTCAAACCTGACCGAACCCAAACCCGACATGACCGACTCGCTAATGTAAGAGTTTTTCAAAATCATATACTTTACTATGAAATATAATGTTATAAAAATAAGGGTATAGTTATATTTTTTTTACTACTCATTTTTATGTATAAATTTATACTTTCACACAATACTTTAATGATATTGCATAATTATCTCACTTTTTCCAAAAAAATTATGCATTTTTTAATTCTTTATATTAATTTATATACCTAAAAATTACTTCTGAATTTAAAATAAATTAATATAAAAGATTTAATACATATTTTTTGATGTTTTAATTTTATTTAATGCGAAATACAGGAGTTGAAGTGAATTTAAAAATTTTAAAAACCAAAATCATAACTGATTGGGTCGACCCGACCCTGAAGACATTGGGTCATGAACATAAGTTCTCAATCCAAACCTGAATTGACTTGAACCCAAAGTAACTGAACCCGAACCCGACCTGACCAACTGATTTGCTAGCTCTACCCCTGCCATTATAAAAAAAATGTATCTAGAAGTCCTACTAATAATATTACCTTTGGCGGTTGTTTTCAAATAAAAAATACCAGTATTTCCTTTGGCGGTTGGCCAATCTTTGCAAAATAGTCTCACCTCTTAAGTTAGCAAGGAACAATCTCCCCTTTTAACTTTGTTGAATATGTCACAATCAACCCTTATTTTTGCATCACATCATGCACTATTCGCACAATATTCCCCACAACCACAATTATGCCAATTCAAACACATATCTCAACTTATGACAAGTGATATATCATGTATTCTAACATTGTTATTAAACAATGTTTAATATCAATGATGCATAATTAAAGGTAGCGGAAAATGTAGACCACAAAGTTGAAAGGTGGGATTATTTAGTGCAAATTTTCCTATTTAAAAAAACCCCAAGTTCTGAAAATGTTATGAGAATGTATCTAAGAAATACTGCAAAGAGGAGTATTTTGTTCACTTTTGGTTGAAGCTATCAAGCAAATAAAAAAAGATCCTTGCAAATACCCCTAAAGAATTGTCAATTAAAATTGTATTTAAGAAATTATACAGATCCATCAATAAAATAGGTATCTAGGGACCTTTTAGCGTGTGCAAGAAGATAATTTTTGTAATACTCAAAGTAGTCTATGTAGATAAGACCATTTATAATTCAACCATAGACATACACCAACTTACCTGTTAGCACTTGAAGCTAAGGAATCGAGGAAGTGATTTAATTCTTTTATTGTTAGCCCAGCAGAAGAAACTCCCTGTCTACGTTCTAGTACCTATCCATGAATTGAAGACAACAAAAATTAATGAAAACAACAAGCCTTATCCAAAGTAAAGAAAAATTATGAAGGGAAGACCAATAGTTAGTAAAACCAAGAATAATTTTTTTTTTGGAGAAAAGGATCCGTCTTTAGGGTGAACTCGTAAACATTGACATGAACTCTTCCAATGTCCGACCCATTCACTCCAAATGAATGACAGTAAATTTGTCAGAAATATCAACAGAACCAGAAGAGGGGGGACAAAAATCAGAATTTCCTGGATGTTTTGGCAAATTGCCAAATTCCTTCACAGGAAGGGAAACACTTTACAAAGAGATTAGTTCTAGAAGAGATAATATAGAAGAAATTTCTAAAGCCTAAATACAAGAGGAAAAAACAAAACAAAACCAAAACAAAACAAAAACCATACAGAACATAAGACTTATGAAAGATCTCAAATCATCACCATCAAATGAAATATTCCATGCTTGTAGGAATAATATAGTGGCAGATTTAAAATTTCATCTCAATATTCATTCTTATGAAGGCTGCGACAGGAAGGGCATCTGGGGTGAAACATCCGCTGTCTTTTACATGAATTGTCAGTGTTACGTAATTTTATACGACTAATAAGAAAACATCACTAGCCCACACTAGTTTGGATTAAGGTGTTAATGATGATGATGGCAACATGGCGCTGATGGCAATATTTGTAGAATGAATATGGTAAATTGCACGCTTTTAGTGAAACCGTTGCAGGTTCGTAGATTGAACATAGTAAGAAAGGCATAGGTTTCATATATACAGGAAAATTGCTCTAAAAATCTCCACCTAGTTCAGCCTCACTTTACTAGAGTAAAAGTCAAGGGCAATATATCAATTTCACTAATAGTTTAATCGACATTTCAACCTTTAAAGCAACCTCAGTTAGAAATTAGGGGTCACATCGAACCAAATTCAACAACTTAAGTGGTTACCACTCTGGCTGGAGCGGCTCGCGAGCATTTTCAATCTTTTTATATTTCATACAATCCAAATTTACTTGATGCTATAAAAATATCCTAGATACAAACGAACAAAGCAAACAACCCTGTAAAATTCCTTAAATGGAGTCCGAGAGTGGGAGTACGCAAACAATACTCCTACCTATAAAAAGGTTTTAAAAATGTGGTTTCGGAGAGTACCTCCAGCTCGAGCACACACAAAAAAAGCAAGAAAAATTAAAAATCACAAGAGCACACATAGCACCAAGCACAATTAAACAATGGAAATTAAAAGAGAGACAAAGGTCAAGCAACTTGCCACTATATCAAACTAAACCTAAGGGTAATGCACACAACCACACATGCACTTCTATTTAAGCCTGCCATACCATTTTAATCACTCATATCCATGTTATCTTATCTAAGGCCATATCCTCGGTGAGCTGAAAAGGCCCAAGTCCTGTCCCCAATCATTTCGCTCCAACTCTTTTTCAGTCTACCTCAACACCTCCTCAAATCCCCCATCCCTCCAACTTTTCCCAGCAACTCACTCGACCATCAGAACTCCTTGGCACGTGACCAAGACTATGTCAATCTAGGTTCTCGCACTTTGCGTCTAAAGATGTGACTCCCTCCTTGTCTAGCGCATCCTCGCTTCTTACTCTATCCATCCTCGTATGCATGCACACCACCCTCAATTTTTGGATATCTGCCACTTGCACACATACATTGGCTCGTGTAACATAGCCAGTCTAACCATTACACAATAAAATTTGCCTTTCTATTTTTCTGACACATAATATGTGTGTTCTTCACCGGCCATACCTGAGTCTCCTCCCACCAACCTCACGCTCATCTTTTCTCCATTGTGCATGTTCTTAATTACTTTAATGTAAGCAAACTCCTCTATACTCCAAGTACACCCACAATACCTCCTTTGAGACTTTGTCATATGTCTTCTCCAAGTCCATAACACCAATGTGCAGGTTAGCATAATTTGAATCTAAATTGGCGGATGCCCTATACTACTCCATCAACCTCCTCAAAAGGTGGAAGGCCTCTATGCCTCTATGGTCAACCGTCCGGAAGATTTCAAATTGGTTCTCGTAAAGACAACTTTTTCTCATTCTCATCTCTACAACATGCTCCCCAAACTTCATGGTGTGGCTTATATGTTTAATGCCCTATAATTATTGTAATTTTGGATATCGCATTTTCCCTTATACAATATTATTACCGGCTGTTCCTCCTCTTTACGACATCAAACATGTCTCGAGAATGACAAATTGACAATAAACAACTCAATCAACCACATCATCCCCACTCAGCCAACAGTCTTCCAAAACATTGTTGGATCTTGCTTAGTCTCATCACTCTTCCACTCCTCATTTTGTTCATGGCCAATACCACTTTCCCAACCAAATATGCCTACAATACCTCAAATCTCCATGACCATCAAAATGTTCTTACTCACCCAAAACTCTCCCCTCTAGTAAATAAAAGGGTATGGAAATAGGACTATTATTTATCTTTAATTATTGTTGCTTCCTTTAGCTTAATGTCATTCTCGTTCTTCACACACCTAGCTTTGATTGAATCTCTCTCTTACATTAGTCAACTAGAATAATAGTTTCTCCCATCTTTTTTCTTTTAGATTTTAATACAATTGTTCAAAAGTTGCATTCTTTGTAATTGAAATTGCAAACTACGCTTCTCTCCTTCAATCTCTTACACGTCACACTTCAACCTTCTCTCCTCTTCGTCTCTACTATCTACCAACTTCTTGTAGACTACTTTCTACTTATTAATAATTAATAACAGTTACATGCTACGCAATTTAAAATGTTTTTGATATAGTATGTGGCTGCCTAGTGGCTAGTATTAACCATTATAAATTTTGTTTAGTATATGAGAAAATAAATGTCTCAGTTCAACTTAATAGAAGCTTGATTGTTGTTGTTACAACTTATTAGAGTCAAGCTCAAATAGTTCGATCTCTAACACGAGCCACACTCGTGTTAGAGAAATATAGATTGGTCGAGCTCAAGTGAACTTCAATTTTCAATTTGAGAAGAACTTCGGAAAAAATGAACAGGATGAAAAGGTGGGTAGAGTCAAGTAATGTGTATCTATGTTCGAGCCAAGGGCTGCCCCCTCTTCCACACAAGTAATTACTTAACGGTTGTGTCTAGAATACCATAATTGACTGTATGGATATATAATGTGTGACGCCCCAGAAAATAGATCTATCTCACAAACTGACAAAGAGAATAAATGTTGGAATTCCTCAAGGATGCTAAATTTAATTGAACTTCTCCCCTGGCTTGAGTGGTAGGAAGTTCATTCTCAAGATTCATGGTGAAGTTCACCGAGGTTCGACAGAGGCATTGGCTCTTTGTGCCTCATTAGCTTGAGACAAGTATGAACAGATATTACATTGTAATCCCATCAATATCACTAAAAAATTTGATGCAACTTGTGGAATCCCACTAGATAATAATGTGGCAAAAAGAGACATTTTATTATCTGAACCAGTGTAAAAGGCTGGGTGGAATGTTCACTTAGCATACCATCACTAAGTCAGGCAAGGTCTTTTCTGTGAGCGTAACCAGCCACTACAATGGTGTTACCGTGTTAGGAAGAAATTCTGGTTATCAAGTGCTCAAAGAGCACTTGATAAATATTTGATGAATATGGATTGCAATTTTGCAAGTACAGATACGTTTTCAAATGTTGATTTGGGCTTGGCCACCAAATAACATGGTATCTACTATATGACAGGAAAATCCGTTTCACTGACAACTGAGGATGAGGATACAGCTTGCTTAGGGAAGTTGGCATCCAGTCTAAAGTTCATCATAAACTATGGCGTGACAGTTTGACAATCAATGCTCAATTTTTTTTCAAATTTCTAGAAAAGTAGAAGGTGCTGGCTCATTTGATTTTCATCTTAGTGATTTGGTACTATATTTGCATTTGGTGAATCAATATCACCGCTAGGTTGTTGGTTCGAGGGGAGATTGGTAGTTTGGTACCTCGGCAGCCACGAGGGAGAAATTTCCGGCATTGAGACCCGCCCTAGGGCCGGCCTTGCGCCAGTTGAGGAGGAGGCGGGCGTCGTCGGAGTCGCGGGACATGCCAATGGCGTCGATGATGCAGGTGGCGAGCACCTGCTCCTTGAGGCCGTAGGAGCCGCGGTCGCGGTCGAGGCGGGGGAGGATCAGCCGCATTGAGGCGAAGTAGTCCTGAGGTTTCCGGCAGTAATTGTCCAGAAACTTCCGGAAGTAGGTCTGCTTCGGCTTCTTCTTCTTCTCCCGCTTGCTCCTCTGCATCAACTCCAACATGCGCACCACCGCGCTGAACTTTATTTCTTCTCCGCCGCTGCTCGCCATTTAGAATGAAATCGAAACAGATGTTTGATTCCCTTTTCTCTTCGACGATGATTTTGGTTGGAGTGGAACTAGTAACGGCCAATTCCCCTAGGAACCTTCTGCAAGAAACTTCAAATGCCCCATTCCACGCATTGGAATTAAATGGTTTTCACATAAAATGCAAAAAAAATGTTTACTATTGTTTGCCAGCAAAAAAAAGTTTTTCGCGAAAAAATTATTTTTGATTATTTAACATAATATTTTAAAATAATTTTAAAATATTGTGGCGAGTGCACGAGGGAAGAAAATAAAAGATAAAAATTTGCACGTGGTAACCATATTTATTGTCTGCTCGTTGAATAAGCAAAAAAGTTAATAGAGCTAAAGAAAAAATTGAAAGACCCATATCATAAGAGCAAAGTGAGCCACAATAACAAAATAATTGTTGTTAAGGCTAAAAAATAAGGAAGAATATGTAAGTGAAATTTTTGATGAACCATCATTTATAATTTCTTTCGATAAGCCACAATAGTTTTTCATTCACTCCAGTTTTATTGCTACAGTGTAACTTTTAAATTTTTGTTTGTTCAAATTAGTCAACTACTTTTCATATTTAGGTAAGAAATTATTACGAATTGACTAAAATATCATAGAGATTGTTAATATGATTGAGTGAAAACCATTTGATCGGATCTATTTGACATTTGAAACTCTAAAAACGGAAAATTTAATCTAAATGAATGGGGTATTTTATTATCTTACTATGCAATGTATTTTTTATTTAATTAATAATCAATGTATCTTCATTTTGATTGTTAAAAAAAATTGAACAAATACATGTTAAAGGGAACTAGCTACTTCCAATGTATCTGCCATGCATGATCATTGATGCATGTATTCTTTTTGAGATGTTCCAATACATTTGTTCTTTATCCTTCTTTTTTTATCTTTTTCCTGCGTAAAAGAAAGTATGCAAATACACATAGACAAAAGAAATACTCCCTCCGTCCCAAAAAGAATGGGACGGTTTGACTTTTTGGGAAATTAAGGGAGGGATATTTTGGTATTGACTTTCCAAAAATACCCTTGATGTGATGGGTAAAAGTAGGATGTGATGGTAGATTATTAGAAAAAAGGTATGATGTGATAGGTAGGGTATGAAAAAGTAAGGGGTAAAAGTGGTTTTTTAATAGAAATGTAACGGACTTTATGGGACGCAGTTTTTTCTAAACGTAACAAACTTTTTGGGACGGAGGGAGTATAATACTCTGTAGTACCAATAATGTGTTGAATATCATTGTTGAGAGTTCTTCATTTGAACCATTGTAGTTATTGATGTTAGAACAAAAATGATATAATTTTGCGTTTTAGACGTTTATTTGAGTCGTTTATGGTAAAATTTATTGAACAAAACACAATTTAAAAAGTTGTAAAATTTTGGAGGAAAAAAAGGTTTATTTAGAAAAAATTGGACTTTTCTGTTTTTTTTGTTCCTCTAATGGGTAAAGCATAGATTATATTCCAAACTAATGAGCCCTATAGGAATATGGATTTAGATTTCAAATCTGAATTTGGCTGAAATTCTATGTTTGAAAAACTTAAATATTTTGAATTTGAAATTGAGTCAAATTCTTCTCATTCACAGCAAAGCTTAATTTGAAATCCATGTATCTCCCCTTGTTATTTGAAATTCAAGATTTTAAATTTTAGAATTGAAATGAAATGCTAATTGGCAAACACTACCTTAAGCAAATCCTATGTGGACCTAAGGTCCACCATGGACTTACATATGAATAAAATAATCAATTTTTTACTCTTTCAATAAGCATTTATTTTTTTAAATAAATTTTTTTATGTGTGTTGGAGTTCCCACATCAGAAAATAAAGATGAGTATCACTTGCATATATTGAAGGGTGAAGCCCTACCTATCAGCTTAAGCTTTTGGGTTAGAATTGTGGATCCCGACTTTATATGCAAGTGGTTAATTTTACCCGACACTCTATCCGTTGTTATCGGCCCGCCAGAATTTTAACATGGTAATTTTAACATGGTATCAGAGCAGGTCCGGTCCGGGTTTGATTGTTCCTGGTTGTTTGGATGTGGGTTTAGCAAAAATGAGCTACCCCGTCTGTGGTTTGGGCTGAGTTGGCTAAAAAGAGATTGAGATGCCACCGCCCGTTGTGTGGGCTAGCTATAAGAGATTGAGATGCTAGACCCGTTTGTCCAAGTGCTAACTAGGCCAGGCTAGTTACCACTTGCGGGGGAGTGTTGGAGTTCCCACATCAGAAAATAAAGNGAGCAGGTCCGGTCCGGGTTTGATTGTTCCTGGTTGTTTGGATGTGGGTTTAGCAAAAATGAGCTACCCCGTCTGTGGTTTGGGCTGAGTTGGCTAAAAAGAGATTGAGATGCCACCGCCCGTTGTGTGGGCTAGCTATAAGAGATTGAGATGCTAGACCCGTTTGTCCAAGTGCTAACTAGGCCAGGCTAGTTACCACTTGCGGGGGAGTGTTGGAGTTCCCACATCAGAAAATAAAGATGAGTATCACTTGCATATATTGAAGGGTGAAGCCCTACCCATCAGCTTAAGCTTTTGGGTTAGAATTGTGGATCCCGACTTTATATGCAAGTGGTTAATTTTACCCGACACTCCATCCGTTGTTATCGGCCCGCCGGAATTTTAACAATGTGAGACGACGGACCACAAAAATATTATGCACTCATGTTGCACCATAGAAGCACTCTTATTCCTAATTCCTAAATATGAGTTTCACTTACCATTTTGCTTGTGCTCTAATCAAACGAACTCTAGTCTTCACCCTTATTCTCTCATAGTTCTTCCATCCTTGTGGCGTTGCCCGGGAGATGACCGAGACAGCTACTGACACGATTAACAATACAATGCTTTTCTAACAAACCTCAAAACAACTCCCCTCCCACATTTTAAATGCAACGGCCTCTATAGTCACTTGCAAATGAAAGGACTAAAAAATCATCGATCGCTGCATGTTTTTTAGATGTCCTACTTTCCAATGATGGCATTAAAACAATACAAAATTGTATGATGGCGCAACAATGACAATGTACATAAAGATCTTTTTGGGAGATAAAAAATAGAATTTATATGTTAAAAACTATATCAAAAGTACTTGCTATATTCCCTCAAAAAAAGTACTTGTTATAAAATAATAAATGACATGATTATATTATTCTGTCAAAAGTTTAATAAAAATAGATTTTGACCACGTGCGATGGAAACATTTGATCATATGAATAGTAAACTTAAGATCTTTTTTGGATGGAGGGAATATTGTTTTTTATAACAAGTTAATAAAATGTTATAAGTAATGTAATATACAATGTCAAGAAAGTATAAAATGTCAATTTTTTACATGAGACATTGAACAACAACAATAACAACCCAATTAAATCCCACAAGAGTGGGGTCTGGGAAGGTGTGTATACGCAGATCTTACCCCTACTCAAAAGTAGAGAGACTGTTTCTAAAAAGACCCCCGGCTCAACGTCGAAAGTTGCATTGTTTGACTAACTGCTACTTCATTAATTAAAGAAACAGTTTACAGATTCATTTTGATTTATTCCATCACATCTCAAAGCCAAAAAATGATAAAATTTTGGCTCCATCGGAGATGATGAGAATATTGTTTTGGATGGAGAGAATATTGTTTTTGATAACAAGTTAATAAAATGTTACTCGGTATATGTAATACTCCCTCCGTCCCACTGTCTTTGTCCACTTACCTTTTGGCACACCATCCAATGCACTTCTTTAATCCATTTTATCTTGTAATTTGTATATTAAAAAATTATAAAAATTATATATTAATAATCTATATGTTAAGACGAATCAAACAAGATCACACATGACTATTTTTAGGCTTACACATTGAGAGAATTTGATGAGTCAAAATGATTAGATGAACAGTTCCAAAAGTCAAAAGTGGACAAAGACAGTGGGACGGAGGTAGTAATATACAATGTCAAGAAAGTATAAAATGTCAATTTTTTACATGAGACATTGAATTGGCCCTAATTGAAGCTTGTGTCCTAAGATGTCATGGGATTCCAACGTCAAGAAAACCCCTCCATATTTTATTTAAATTTAAGAGTTAAATTTAAATACGGATTAAAATATACGGAGTAGATGTAAGCAAGGCCCTATTGCCCTAAACAAAAGCTTTGCAAGAGTTCATTGATCTTAAAATTATGATACATCTTATCCAAAGTAAATAAATGTAATACAATAATACAGTCTGCATTGGTTTGTATTCAATATATAACAAGATGGGAGGTGGTAGTTAAATATAACAGGTCATTGATTAATATGATCCAGAAATTCAACTGAGAATCACTTGTTCATTTGTTTGCTACAAGGATCTAACACTGTTCTCCAAAGGATTCGCCTTATTATATACACGTGAATTTGACAAAGACGGTTACTACAGAGCACAAAACGATGAGATGGGTTCAGTGTGATGCAAGAAGCAGAGAATGAGACAATCTGTACAACGAACCTGGTGCTGTTGTTGGTGATCTACACAGGAGGTATGTTGGAGAAGGAGAAACCTTTGTACCCCTTGTACGCATAATATGCGATTCGAGTGTAGTAGAACCCAGGAAGGAACAGAATTCCTCCCAGTACAGCGAAAAATAGCCCTACAAAACAACTCAATGATGGAAGCATGCATTAGTTCATAAGAAATTGTGCACATTTAATACTTAATACTCCCTCGGTTGCATAAAGAGAACTATGTTGCTACTGAAGGCCTGGTTTTTAAGTTTTGGTGGGGTGCAACGACTGGAAATCATTATATAGATATAAGCCCACCGTCTGGAATTAATTGTTCTAAGGGTCCGTTTGGTATACGGAATTGACGGAATTGGAATTGAATTGGAATTGAAATTCCATGGGATTCAATTCCAAAGAATTGAATTCTGCCAATTCCAATTCATTGTTTGTACTATCAATTCCAAATCCACATAATTTTTATGCTACCAAACACCAGAATTGGAATTGAAGTCCTCAATTCCAATTCCATAGTTTGAATTCCATGTACCAAACGGGGCCTAAAAGAATCTCATTTGGAGAAATGAGTTTGAATTGTCAAATAAGCCCTTCGGATGAGTTAGTCCTTCATTCATATCAACAACGCTCATACCCTATCAGTCTATCACTATGATATTTTAGACAATTCATCATAATTTCTTTACTTTATTGAATATGGAAGTGGACACCTAGTTCTAGACAAACAAAAACAAGAGAGTGGACAACTAAATCCGGAGAGAGAAGTATTTATAATATAAAAAAACTGTTGCCTTAACTAACTTCAACACACTAAATATGTTACATACTTTTTTTATGCACTAAATATAATCAAAATTTGCTTCTTTTAACCAAAACATAATCTTTTTTTGAGACAAAAATAAGTATTCAAACATGACTCTTTTTCAAGAGAGGGAACCAATATACAAACAAAAATAAAATAGTATCAATATCCTTGTTCTGTAATCGAAGTGGAAACTGCAGAATTAGGAATAGTAAGAGCTGCAGAAGTGACCCTAAAATTTTTGCACGGGAGGAGCACCATCCATATCACAAAATCATAAAAGTATATTTTATATCTGTTAGAAATGAACACAAAGGTTTAAAGATGGCTATTCATTCAAATACTCCCTCCGTCCCACTCTCTTTGTCCACTTACCTTTTGGCACACCATCCAATGCACTTCTTTAATCCATTTTATCTTGTAATTTGTATATTAAAAAATTATAAAAATTATATATTAATAATCTATATGTTAAGACAAATCAAACAAGATCACACATGAATATATTTTGGCTTACACATTGAAAGAATTTGATGAGTCAAAGTGCTTAGATGAACAGTTCCAAAAATCAAAAGTGGACAAAGAGAGTGGGACGGAGGTAGTATAATCTTAAAAGGGATGTATACAACAAGCCAATAGAATCCCGGAATAGCATGGTTTGGGGAGTGTGTGTGTAGGCAGGCAGACAATACCCCTACTAAACATAGAGAGGCTATTTCCAAGAGTATAGGGTTGTAAAATACCATTTATGAAGTACAGAGTATTATTTCCAAGAGTATTACAGCATGCCCTTACAGGTCAGTTAGCACACTAGGCCTCAATGAATTCGTCTATCACCATTTTCATCAATTGTTATACAATCCTTCGTTATGGTGATGCGTGATATGTGATGCGTGAAGCGTTAGTCCCTATTCACCTTAGGATTGCATTATCAAAGACTGTGTAGTTGGAGTGTTGGACGGCTTGAGTCCAGAGTTACAACGAAGGCAAGTATAAGTGCTTAGTGCAAAAAGGAGTTAACATTGTTTCTAATAATTTGGTTCCTTCCCCAGGCATTGTCCACTATTGTGTGATAAAATAATGTAATTGGAGTTCCTATCCAAATGCCAAATACACTGAAACTGAATAAGAAATGATATTAAGGGTCCATCACAATTTTCTAATTGGGGTAAGTTTTGCCCGAGTAGTTCTGGTGCTTAACTATTTAAAGCCAAAATTTGAGACATGTTTATTTAAGAAAATTAAAGGGTAACAAAGTTTGTGAAATGAACAGGCTCCTTAACAAAGTTATACGCTAAACCCTGAGGGTTGATTTGATTACACCTCCATTTGTTGTTAATTGAAGATGGAAACATGGAATTAGTCAAGTGTAGAGTACCGCAAATTGGAAAACTACAAATAATGCAGATTGATGGTGGGGATGACATCATGACCAGATAAAAGAATTGACTTTGTTCTTAAGGGCATGGAATCACGCTGGAAGTGAATGAGATCAACAAATCATGATGTCTTTTTCACTTGGAAATTGGCATAGTTCATTACATCATGGTTTTACTACATCCTTTGAGTGGAATCACAATGGAAGTGAATGAGGTCAAAAAATCATGATGTCTTTTTTGCTTGGAAATTGGCATAGTTCATTACATCATGGTTTTACTACATCCTTTGAGTGTTTCCCTAATGTTCTATTACCTTTTATCCTTACTACTTATTCTTATTTTCATCACACTCATATGTTAAGACAAGACTACAATCATTAAGATCAAGTAAGATCAGATCAAATGTTATACTTTTGACAAGAATTTTTGACAAGACCAACACTCGTGCACAAGACCAAACCAAATTAGATATTTCAAAGTACAGATCATATCATACTCCCTCCATCCAAAAAAAATCATGATAAGGTTTACGGTGTTTGGTTGAAACTATTTTCAATTAAATAAATTTGCAAATCGGTGTATATATTTAAAAAATTACATCAAGAGTTCTACAAAACAAGAGGTGACATGCCTACCTCATTTTGTAGAAGTGTTTGTGAAATTTAGATTTCCATTTGCTGAATCAATAAAGCTTATGTTTTCTCATATCTGCCTTTGCTTGAAGAAGTGTACAAGCAATTTAAATTGAAAATGGGAAGAAGCTAGCTTCCTATAATAAGAAAAAGAAGAATTTCATTGTTTCCAGATTCTTTTAGAGAGCACATAGTCTAATAGTCAAGTAGCCAACATTGAAACATCCCTTCCAAACAAGAAAGAACAAGATTTGGATGGTTTAATCACTTTATTGCTTCCTTCAGGTAGCTTATATACTAGTACTATATTACTAGTAGAATAGTTTCAAAGGCATACCTAATTACTACACATTACCAAAACATGAAAATATGATGCAGATTTTGATTCAACGTCTGAATTTGATTTATTTACCAAACACGTTGAATTCCTTAGCTCTCCATTACTTGTAAAGCAAATTTACAATCCTATTCTTCAACGCAGAATGATATAATGCCCAAAATTACAGAGGAGGTCAAAACCCTAAGCTAGCAAATGAAAATGGCTTTTCCAGAAAAAAAAAAATAGGCATGACGATTATAAAAGGAAAGCAGCGATGTGAAGGGACAAAATTCCGGAACTAAGAACACAAAAAGGAGTACCGTGAGCTCGGTCGCCGCCGACCTTGTTGGCGGCCATGAAAGAACCGAGGATGATGGCGAAGACGCCGAAGACGAGGAGAGAAACGGCCAGGGCGATTTCCTTCACCGGAGGTCGGTTGCTTACAGTGTATGGGGTTTCAATCATGATGTCATCGTCGGATATGGAGAACGCGTGATCTACATACGCCATTGTTTCTTCCTCAGATCACGAACAGATCCAAAATCAAATTAGTGTTCTGAAGAAGATGCCAAAGAATGAAAGGAAAGCAAATGAAGAGAGAAGATTGAAGCAGGTTTAAGAGTTTTATGACTTTTGTTATCAGCTGAAGCAAAGTTTCTTTCGCCTCTTTCCTTGTGCTAGTTTCTCCCAAACTCCCAATATGCGCCTTAATTCGAGGTCATGGTATTCCTAAATTTTTCATTAGTTTTAATACTCTCCCCATCCCAATTTTAATTACAAATTAATAATTACAAAATTAAATCTCATAGTTATTGAAATCATTTTATTTATAAATTGATACATTAATAATAAATAAAATTACTGTACATATTTAAAAATTATGTCAAAAATTTTATAAAATAAGAAGTGACGAAAATATTTTATTTTATCATTAATAAAGATAGTTCTATGTCTGTAACATCTATAAATGTATTGGAGTAAAATGAGAAATGTTAAAGTGAAAAACATCGACAAGTTATAAGGTACAACTCGATTTACCTTTTTCTTAGTACACCATGGCAAACTTGTAATTAAAAAATGTTTCAAAATGAATACTACGTTGTTTCAGAATAAACATTATGTTGTTTTAGAACGAACACTACGTTGTTTCAAAATAGATACTATGGTGAGCAAGTTTTAGAATGAGCAATATGGTTGAAAATAAACTCTATGATCCCGTAGAGCATCAGCATTAGAGGTTAGCGTTAGCGTTTCGAAAAAGTATCTGATGGTAGCCTTTAGCATTAGCATTTTCAGAGTTAATCTACACCGTTAAATTTTTATCCAAAACGCTAACGTTAATTTAAAACAATCTTTTTAAACAAAGTTTATATTGATTCAAAATAGATATTCGCTGGGTATACCCAGCTTTAAGTATTGCAAAGTGTATCATTTACATTCTCACAAACATATCATTCTATTTTTAAAAGCAGGTGAATTGTGTTCATGCTTTTTCTCGCCCAAACGCTATCGTTTATGGACTATCGATTTTGATCTACATTTTTAATCTACGGTAATTATAATTAAGCAACATGCAAATATGGCTTTATTTCATTCTATAAAAGGAAATACCTTATAGATTCATGTGTAATTTAATGCGGTGTATTTAAATAATATGATTTTATAAAAGGAAAGCATGTAGAAAATAAGAGAGAAAATATTTTTGTATAGTAAATTGGTTTGTGAAACTGATTCTAAATACAAAGATCTAATCCTCTTTATATAGGAAGAGCGTAAAGTAAACAAGGAAATTTCTATTCTTACTAAAATAAGAATTAAACAAACTTGGAAAGATACTAAATACTAAACCTAATCCAACTAGGAAGGATACTAAACCTAATCCCAAAGGGATTCGGACATTCGGTTTCCTTCTTCAATCCCGCTTTATTCTTCTGTCTCTAACACTTTCCTTTTTCAATCTTTCTTCCTTCTTCTTTCTCTAACAAATCATTGTGTGTATATATATGATACAGTTTTAACTATTTAAAAAAAAAGAAATTAACTTTATAAAACCTGTACATACTTAATGCCCGAAAATTAAGGAGATTTTTTATGAATGAAAAAACATATTTAACATATTAAGAAAAAGAAAGAATTACCAAAAAGAGAAATCATAGAATTTTGGAAGTTATTAGCATGTTAAACGAAAAGGCTCATTCTCGAATCATTTTTTATTTGTCTGATATGTCGAGTAGACCTGGCAAACTGGTCCGTCAAGTTGGAATCGGGTTTGGTCACCTTGGGTTCAAGTTACTTCGGGTTCGGATAAGTTCGGGTTCAGGTTGATAACTACATGTTCATAACCCAGTTTCATGGGGTTCAGGTTGACCCAACGGGTTATGAGTTTTATTAATTTTTTTAAAATTTTAAATAATTTCTATGATTAAGTGTCAATATTACGAATAAAAAAATTAAATATGTAGAAATTTTGAAAAAATGTAAGATAATTATGCGACATCATTAAAATTTATTATTATGGTATATATCTATACACAAAAAATGAGTAGTAAGTAAAGAAGTACTATAATTATAATCTTATTTTTATAACACTATATTTCATATTAAAATGTACTCGTATGATTTTAAAAAAATCTTAGATTAGCGGGTCGGTCTAGTCGGGTTTGACCCATTTTTAGCGGGTCATTTTTTGCCAGGTTTAACGTCGATTATTGGGCGATGTTAAAAATATTAACTTCTTGAAACTTTTTTTCTTTATTATACGCGTAACTAATTTTTTTAGTGTGGCGGAAAATAAAAAAAATATTTCAAGAATTTTAAAACCGTGAGTATTCTTGTGCTTAATAATGAAAGTTTTAAAATTTTAATCTTATGTATTTTGTTTGCACCATGTTAATTGTCTACGCATTAAAGTTATTAATAAAATTCAAGCATTCCTCCTTTTTTTAAAATCTTTCCTCTTTTTATTTATATGCTTTAAAAAGTTATGAAATCGACGTTTCAAGAAAAATAAATCTAACCTCCTTTGATTTTTAATAAAAATAATAATATCAAAATTCAATCATTCATTCTTTTTAATTCTTTTTTTAAAACACTCGCCATTTTTATATCTTAAACTGTATTTAAGAAGTCACTTGGGCGGGAAGGGTATATGTTTCCCCTTCTTTTCAGAATAGGAAAATGTGGTGGAGATAATTTATATATTACACAATTGAAGAACATTATACTCCCTCCGTCCACAAATAAACTTTACATTGCGCGTTACGATGTTTGACTGAAGTTATTTTCAAATCATTTTATATGAAAAATGGTGTAGAATTGAAAAATAAAAATTACATATTGAAAAACTATATAAAAATATCTATAAAACTAGAAGTGACATGACTATATTATTTTATCAAATGGGTGACGAAAATAAGCCAAAAAGTGAATAAAGTTTGACTCTGTAAATAGTGAACGTAAAGTTTATTTGTGGACGGAGGGAGTATTTCATTATATGGTGTACTTATTTACTTTTTTAATAATACCAATATAAATTTATGACGTTTATACGAACCGTGCAACGCACGGGGTGTCATACTAGTTAGCTACAAACTACACAAATTTATCATTTGTAAAACTCGTCAATTGAATAAAATATTTAAGTAATTAAAAAATACTTAACCTTCAAAAAAAATTAAAAAAATACTCCATAATAATTAAAAAATATACCGACAATAAATTAAGTCTTCCTTAAAAACTACACCTAATTAGGGTTCTTAGACGTATAAAAGGATTTGATATCTTCGTCGTCGAACGGCAGGCGCAGGCTGTGCATCGCAGAACGGCACGAAATACAATCCGGGAAGACGAAGGAGAGGAAGAAGATGCCGAAGCAAATCCACGAGATTAAAGACTTTCTCCTGACGGCGAGGAGAAAAGATGCCCGTTCAGTGAGGATAAAGAAGAACAAGGACTCCGTCAAGTTCAAGGTCCGCTGCTCCAAGTACCTCTACACCCTCTGCGTCTCCGACTTCGAGAAGGCCAATAAGCTCAAGCAATCCCTTCCTCCCGGTACCTTCTTCTTCCCCCCACATGCTTAAGCCTAACACTTCGATCTGTGAATAGCTTCGAAATTTGAATTTTTCGTTGGATCTGCAGGTCTGAGCGTGCAAGATCTGTGAGGAGATGGTACGCTTCTTCGGATGCTCGGCTTATATCTGTAGGTTTATCTTTTTATCCGCTCTTTAATTCGAAAAAAGCAAATGCGAAGTTGCCAGTTGAGTATTTCATGTAACTTTCTATTCGATTTCGACATGTCATGGATTTTGATGCTAGATTTCGTTCAATTTTGTTGTTCATGAAGAGAAATTTATAGTGTTAGTGAACTTTCAGCCAAAAAGGAATGGCTTTGCAAACATCTATGTGTCTTAAATTTGCTATTTCCTCTGCACAAGGGAAAGAAAACCTCAGTCTCTTAGGCTCTGTTTGGTACACGGAATTCCAGCCGTGGAATTGGAATAAGAGAACAAAATGTACAAGAAGACTAATTTTCACAGTGCCTGTGTTTTTCTGCCAAAAATGAATGGTTTAAGTTTGTCTATCGACATCAGGATTTAATGTTTGGGAATGGCTTATTATTTCCTCTTCTAAAACACAACAAAACCCCAAGATTCTTAGTTCTCTAAGTGTGCTCTAACACATTATGTGACATCAAAAGTGTGCTTTAATGCATTCAGTGACACGAGAAAGCTCAAATACCATAGATTTGACATCGGGTTCTTAGCCTGCCAGTTACTACTTGACACTATCGGTGTGAGTTGTTGTCAAGTTGGTTGTGAACTTGTCATGGTCCTAGTGTTGCTAGGTCTTTGTTAGTTATTCGGGCCGCTGCATGGCACATGTTTGCAATAAAACAAAATGTTCTTGTTTAAGTGCAAGAACCTTATTTGTTTAGTATAATACTCCGTAAATGCTTAGTCATTTGCTCTACAGAGAATGAGACTATATGTTTAACTTTGTGTTTGGCAAATGGTGGGTTGTATGAGCTATTTCTCCTAACAGTTTATAATAGTTGTTTGTTTTCACTGTTTCGTAAAAAATGTTCTTGGTATGTTTACAAAGATTATCAATTTAAGGGGAAAAAATTATGGCAATTTTCTTCTATGCCCCCAACTATGATACATAATTTGTTTTCTTACTCTTTTTCTTAGACTAGTAATGTATGAAATTTTGTAATTTTAGATTTCAGCTGTCAAAAGTAGCTGATTCAATTTTGGTTTGTTGTGGTGAACCAAATATATTGATCAGCTTTCCCCTAAACACCATGTACAATAGTAGATGGCAGATTGCGGTGTCTACCAAACACTCCCTTCATGTGGCAATGTTGTTAAGTGTAACCTTAACAATGTCATCGTTGCTAAAATGATTAGCTTATGCAGATTTTCACTGTTTCTCCATGTAGTTGGTGCAAGTTGATTAAGAAAAGTGCTGAAAAAAATAGCAGCGGGAATTGATTTAAAGAAAAAAATTTGTGGATCATATACTTTTAGTTTATTAGAAGCGTCTGAAAATCTTGACCTAGGATAGTTGGATAGCTGTTTAGGCTTTGATGTTAGTTTTCGCTATTGTTATTGTTGTTTCCTTTTCTTGGTGTCTAGTTGCTAGTGGCGGTTTGTGTGTTGTTCGTCACTTTGTGCTTTTTCTTTACCCTTAGTTTGTCTTTGTTTACTTTTTTATTGTTTGAGTTTTGGGCTCTCTTGGAAACAGTATTTCTACTTTCGAGTAAGAGTAAGTTATGTGGATGCACAATCTCTAGAACCTTCTTCTATGGGGTTCTATTGAGTTGTATTAATAAATTAAAATGAGATTATCAATTTAGGACGGACGGAATACCCTGTACATATCAAATGAGATTGGCAAAGTATGGAGCTTTTGCGCGACAGATGAGTTTGAATGTTGGGTTTTTATCCAACCTCAGCAAATTTCACTTCACTCTTTCTGTCTCTCTTATTGGTAGCTTTATGGCATCGTCGCATGCCGCGACCATCAATTCTCTTCCACCTTTGGCTTTGTTATTCTTTCGTCAGGTGTTGTCTTTCTCATACATTGCTTCATGTTGACTGTGCTTGGGTAAGACTTTGAATTTCACGTTCTAGGATTTGGCAAGCTTTGGCGGCATGCCTAGCCATCCTATGGAAACGATAAAAAGGCATGTCACTCGTTGCACAAACATGCTATGTTCTAAGATCACAAACTCACACAGTGAATAAAAGGAGTGAACTCTTCGGTTGATAAATGCCTCCCAAGCTCTTTTCCTTTGGTTTCTCCCTTTTGTTGTGCGTAATCTGAAAAAACGCAATTAAAAGAAGTTCAAAATCAAATGTCAAACTAAGGCATTGCGATTTATTTGTATATATTCATTCATGTCAATAATGTTTATACTAGTACTCCCTCCGTACGAAAATATTCTTCCTGTGTTGACTTGACATGCTTATTAAGTAGTAAAAAAGTACTCCGTACTAAATTTCCAAAAATGTACATACTATAAACTTTTAAACATCTCTTTCTTATTAAAAAAACAATAAAAAAGTAGATTAGTGATAAAATAGAAGGGTATCATTGAAATTTATCCTTAAAAAGTACTCTCTCCGCTCTCAATTCTTCTTTCACGTTTTTCACTTTCAACCAAACATTTTCACTTTCTATTAAAAAAATTATTTTTACCCTTACTTTTTCATATCCATTCTAATACATCATATTTTTTTCTCTAATAATCTATCCATCATATTTTACTTTTACCCATCACCATCAAAGGCAAAATTGAAAGTCAACTATAATTTAATACTTCCTTATTTTTACACTTGGTCAAATTAGAAATCTTTTTTTAGAACGGATGGAGTATACTAAAAAATGAAAAAAATATTTTCAGACGAATCAAAAAAGAAAATAGAAAGAACATTTTAAGATGGAGAGTCACTCTTAGTGAAAAGTGATGGGGATTAGGCAGTGGCAGTGGCGGACACACTAGTACACTACTTCCAATGGGGTCAAGTGGTAGATTTTCTAGAACTAGTAGAGTTCACTTACGGCCCATCTGGAAAAATTGATAGAAACAGACTTCTAAAAAAAATCATTATTGCAAAATGACTCCTGAAAAATACTCCATAAATTTGCTTTTTGGTGTTCTGTTGAAAGTTTAGGAAATGAAAGAAAACAAGTTTCCTTTATTTCTTACAACAAAGTAAAATGTGGTGTGTTTTGATATAAAAACACCAAAAAGTAGGAGAATGGTGAAAAATGTCTTGCCAATAGAGGGAAGATAAAATATTTCGCGTGATTTATATTTTCCGTGGACTCGTTTTCTGAAATAGCCAAACATCAAAATTGAAAAAATTTGTCTACCAGAAAGGGCAACGCAAAATTGCCATTACTGAAAGAGTGTTGCTACATCCACTTCGATTTTGGTTAAATCCACTCTTTTTATGTTAAATGGATAACTTCGCTCTTATCAATTGTTTTAGAATTTATATCGATCTAAACTCAATCTTTTATATTTTTATAGTAAAATTGCATATTTATCTCAAATGGGATGGATTTAGTCAAAATGGAATAAATTGATTTATTAAGTTTTCACATTTGAAATAATTAGATGCGACTTGTCAAAATTCCTACTTCATCCACTGAAATTAGGGGCAGATTGGACTTTAGAGACGGGATATATATTTAAGAAGACAAATTTACGATGCAAGACTGTCAAAAAAGTCAAATAGCAAGGGCATATCAGTCTTTTCAGCCTGAAAATTTTACCAAACTCCTTATCTGACCTGTCGTGTTTTTTGTTTGTCAAATGATGGAGCACAAACGCAGCTGCACTAGATCATTTTGGCTCCAGTTGAGCCTACAAAGTACAACGCATGATTGGAACGTAGAGAATGGCTTTTCCGGAATTGCGGCAAAATAAATAAGGTCAATAATTAACCATTTTTATTATTCAAAGTAAACCTCTTCTTATTCTTTCTCCTTGTTATGTGCCACACGAAAGTATGAAAAATTTGAAACTATAGAAAATTCAAAATCTACCCATGGGAAGAAAGAAGATGAGTGAGTAGGCAAACTTCTTTTTTTTTTTGAGCTGAGTGAGTAGGCAAACTTAGCTTCCAAACTCCAATGTGAACTCCATTTTCCTAAACAAATACGGAGTACTCTCTCTGTCTCGAAATTGATTACGGTTTTTAGGATTTTTCTTTTGATAACTTTTGTTTCTTGGATTATTTTCATTCATTATTTGATTATATAAAAGATTCTTTTAACCTCTTATTTTGTAAAAATTTAACGTAGTTTTTTAACATGTAGATTTTACTACTTATTCTTATATCAAATTTTTAACAAAATTTTATTCAAACTTTGATTGAAAACGCGAGGTTTTGCCTCGTAAATGGAAAATCGTAATCTAATTTGACGAGGAAGGAATGGCAAGAGATCATAAGTTCTGAGTGGTGGATGGAGCACCTTGTTTTAAAATTTCTTTGAGAAGATGAGTCACAATATTCTAGAGAAGTGTTGAATTATACGGAGTAGAATTTTTTAGAATGATTCAGAATATTCTACAAAAGTGTATAGTTCTCTAGAATCACTTGAAAGCCTCTGGAATACTCTAGAGAAGTGTTGAACTCTCAAAACACTTATGGAAGCTTGTAGAAGAATGTGGATACCTCTCGAATATTTCAGAGACGTGTAGAACCTTATGAAAGAGTATGGAAGGAAGTGGAAGTGTAGAGATTTCTAGAATGTGTGGAACATTCTAGAGACTTTCCTCACCATTTATGTAACGCCCTACAAACCGGCCTAATAGCTAGCCAATATTTTAAATAAATAAATATTATTTATTTAATGAGACTCATTATTTATAATAATAAAAATTGAGATTTTGATCTCTTTAAATGGTTTTTCAAATCTAATGTATTTTAATTGTAAAAGATGTTTTAATAACGGGACTCTCAACATTAATTAAGTAAATAAATTAATTAATGATTGGGATGGATCCGGAAGTTTGAAAATAAAGTTCTTAGAAAAATTATTTGAACATGTCATTAAATTCGTTTTGACTGTCTGACTCCAAAAACGCAAACGGATCTCAATTCGGACCCATTCGGGGGGAAAACCGCGTACCGTACAAGTCAGATTTTACACAACGGAATAGAAATTAGGGAGATAACTCCCCATTTAATTCCTTCAAAAACCCACGCCACACCCACACCCTTCATTTTCCCCACATGCACAAACCATTATTTCACATTCAATTGCCCATTAATCCTCATCAATACATATTCAATATAATAGCTTCTTCCTCTTCATTTTCTCCACCACAATTGTAGCTCTCACTCACACACTCCACTCTCTTCCTCTGCCATTGCATTTTCGGCCAACCACAGCAGCCCAAGAGGTGATTCCAGCGAGTAGACGAGGAGGAAGAAGAGAAGGAGGAGTCCACGAGAAACCATTTGTCGTTCAATGTTGTCAACCGTTCGTTCATTTCGTTTCCGTTTAATCAACCCCATCATTTAGAGGTGAGTAGTTGTCCCTTCTAATTCTAGAACATTTAGTTATAATCTATGTCGTTATATTCATAGGAATATCGTACGCAACCTATGTAGAATCTATGCATGTTCGTAGGTTAGCCATCAAAACGTTCACTACGTAAAACTTATATATTGGCCTAGGAATCACTAGGAATATATTCAACAATGTTTGTATTATTGTTCTAAAAATAATCAAGGTGTTAAGTTTTCAAAATGGATCAAAACGAAGTCAAAATCAGAGGACTGTCTTCGGGACGGTCGACCGCCGCTACGGACGGTGGACCGTTCCCTTGGCCGTCCGACGGTCACCACCGTGACGGTCGACCGTCGGCCGCGACGGTGGACCGTTTGTGACCCAGACCCAGACCATAGCCCACGGTCGACCACCGGTAGGGAACGGTCGACCGTTCTGCGGGCAGAATTCCGGGCAGTTTGTAGAACGAGCCCCGTTGACCATATTGACTCAGAATCTGATTATATATTTGCATGGAATGTTAATCTTCATTATGCATGCTATTTAATTGATATGTTCTTGGCGTAGACCAAAGGAAAATATATCAAGCATTCATCATGTTCATTCTAGACGCATGTCCTAGGTTTATCATCATGTGCATACCGCTGTAGGAAGGTCGGGCTTTCGTGCGCCTACTACAGTGGGCCCATCCAGGAACCTTTGAGATCCAACGGGTTTTCATCAGGTGGGCTTTGTGTACGTACATGGTAGTGAGGTTACGGCTACCACCCAGTTTTGCTAGTTCACTTGCGACATTTTCATCAAGCCCGGCTCATTACCAGAGTGCAAGAGTGATCCTGTCAAGTGAGACTAAGCCAGGAGTGTCCCTGATAGTTTAAGTCATGCATCAAGTCATATCGTCATCACGTGTGTTCCATGTCATGTCAACATTCAATGTGGTTGTCATCATCATATATGTTCCCCATCATATCCTTATTCAA
The DNA here is from genome assembly GCA_900332095.2 of Cuscuta campestris. Classification (NCBI taxonomy): domain Eukaryota; kingdom Viridiplantae; phylum Streptophyta; class Magnoliopsida; order Solanales; family Convolvulaceae; genus Cuscuta; species Cuscuta campestris. The sequence continues at coordinate 1,309,269 of OOIL02000889.1, read as the reverse complement.
TGTGGCAGTACATCATCTTGTTATGTGTAATAATATCCCATCAAGTGCAAATTAATCAGTTAGTAAGCATCTGGTTTTCCGTACGTTAAAGTACATGTATTAATATGCGTATAATCATATGGGTTATCACTTCATGTTCTTTTGTTAGATTCACTCCTCAGCTTTTACTGAGCGTGTAGTTGTTTTTGCTACACGCAGGTAGACATGACAGTACAGATGCTAACCCTGGAGGACAGTGATGATGGGAAGATGGGCGGCGCACGGACGAGTTTAATAATTATAATTATTTGAATTAATTAATCATTTGGGCATGAACTCATCATATGTTGTTTTACTTATTTTGGACTTATTTATTTACTTCCGCTTTTACTCTGCATTTATATCACACACGTTTTGGGGGTAACTCCCTAGCATTTATTTCGTCAATTAAATACAATCGTTTTCATAATAAATAGACATTAATGTTTTATTCGTTACGGACGGTTCTCGGACCGCCCATGTAACCCTACCGGTCCGTTGGATCGCAGGTGAACCGGGTCCACGGAAGGCGGGTGTTACAATTTATTACAGATGTGAATTGAAGTAGTATAAATAAGGGGTGAGCCCTTCACTTCCATCAATCAAATAAAGTGGAGCAAGCAATCCACTCGTAAACTAAGAAGTCTTTTGAGAGTGAGAGTGTAAAACTTGGAAAGTCTTAATCCTCAAACTTGAATAAGCCACGATAGTGTGAATGAATTTTGTAAAAACACACTTGTAATCTTACTATTCTTTAATATAGTGGAAGAATATTCATTTTGGAGATTATAAACTCTTGTGATCTCACAACTATATCTATTCTTAAGTGTACACATATCTTAACTTCACGAAGTGGGGAAAATCAAGCATTTCACACTTTCAATTATTGCTAAAACAAAACTTCACGGTTTATTGAGTCTATTACTCCTATTAGCTAAAACGAGACATAAACTAGAGGGACAAAAGGATTGGACTCCTTATGGACACCATAGCCCAATTCCTAGCTTCCTCTAATAACCATTTAGGGGTCGACTTATATAGTTATATGACACTCTATCTTCCAATACACTGCTTAAATAAGATGCACACTATCATTGTTAGCAATTCATGTTAATAAATAAAGATTTGTTTTTTAGGCATGCATGAGCTGAGGTTGGGTTGGGCATGCTTTCCACATTCCTGGAAAGGACTTGTGCTAATGGATGTGAAAGCACCAAAGAGTTAATGATGACTAAAATCATTTAAGTTATTGTGTCATGTACAATTAGTCTTTCAATTTTGAAAATTCAACAAATAGTCTTTCAAGTCATATTAGCTTTGCATGGTTGATATTTCAACTTTGAAAGTTCCACAAATAGCTAGTCCTTCAAGTCATGCTAACTTTGCATGGTTGGTCCTTAGAATAAATCTACAAAAAGTACTGCTCAATTGTATGAAAAAAGAGAAAGTTGCTCACATGTATATATTTATAATGAAAAAAGTGCATGGACTAACAACAAAATTAAGAGAAGGGCTAATCATGCAACACTAACATGACTTGAAAGACTATTCATGGATTTTTCAAAGCTGAAGGACTAACGTAACATTTGCACAACTCAATAACTTGAAGGATCAATGATAGAATTTAGTCAAGAGCATTGGCGGATCTACCTTGGAGCATACGGGGGCAATTGCCCCCAGTCAAAAAAAAAATTTTTTTTACTTTTTTTTGTTTTATGTATGGCTGCCCCCAACAAAAAATAAAGAATGCCCCCAGTGACCTCTAATTAACCCATTAAATGAAGTATTTGTAAACTCTAGTGATATTAAATAATTTCGTACAACATAATTCATTTAGTATTACTCCCTCCGTCCCAATATATAGTGCATGTTCATTATTCACAAGTTCAAACTTTATTCAATTTTTTTCTCTATTTTTGTTAGCAATTTGATAAAATAAAGTGCTATTGTCACTACTAATTTTGTAGATCTTTTGATGTAGTATTTTGATATGTAATTTTTATTTTTAAACTCTATACCATTTGTCATATAAAATGATTTGAAAATAATTTCAATCAAACATCGTAAACCGAAACAGGCGCTATAAATTGGGATGGATGGAGTATAATTTTACTAATTTTAAAATATTTTGTTTTTCTTATTTTAATTTTGTTTTATATAAAATTAATTTTTTCATCATGATATAAAGTACATTTAAAAAAATCGGGGCTCTGCCACCGAACCCCCGCTTTGCTATATTGCCCCCAGTCATTCACAATCCTGGATCCGCCACTGGACTCAAGAGTTAATATATACTCCTTACCGGCATCCTTTTGAATTTTTGACAAAGAAAATATTATAAAGTTTTGGACAAATGTGAGAATGTTATTAATTTTTAATTCCTTATTTACCATTGATAGTATAACTATTAAAATAGGGTGTGTGCAAAAAGGGTAAAATAGATTTTTTATAAGTATAGTAATGCGAAATTCGAAAGCGTGAAGCATCGAATGAGACATTAAAAATGACACTAATAATGCATGGCTAACATTTTTGTTTGATAATTGAAGTGTTGGTGATTATTGCATTCTCCTAATCTTGTAATCTATGAAGTCATTAATCTTAATTTTCATAAACAAATAAATCTAAACCTGATATGAATTTCTCATTAATTACATCATTTATTATTAAACTATTCCTTTCATCACTCAAATCCTTGATCTCTTTTACCAATCGTTATCAACCACTCGATTACTCGACCGCAACCCATAGAGTATGTGGCCAACAGTTTAAATTATACCATCTGAACATATTAGACTTTTAATGAAGGTTTTGATTCATATTTTGACCACAAAAATGTTGTTGCAACTTACAATTGATGTGATGACTAATGACATTTCTCATTGTACTGGTTGGAATATTATAAATCCAAGTGCACAATATGAAAGAAGACTAGTATATCATGTTTAATAAGAGTCAAACTTAACTCCTAATAAGGTCTACAAATCAAAAGTACGTAACAAATAAATTACGTGACATTACTATTATTTTATGAAATTAGTAATGAAAATAAACAAATAAATTAATTATATATAAATATTGACGTGTAACTAGTTATTGAATTTAAAAAAATTAATTCAGAACATAAAGCAAATACATGCATGCAAACACTTCCCCTATCATTACCCATGGCACATTGCCACGTTATGGAATCAGAGGAAAAGTTATGCTGGGCATTTCATGTCTTTTTTTTTAAAAAAAACGAATTTCATGTTCTTTTTGTTTTAATTAAATTTAATTAGAATCTGATGAAATTTAAAGTTTATATAATCTGGTAATTAGAGTTTATAATATGGATCAATATATAGTAATTTTGAGTGACATCTTTGTGTAACTTTTGAATCTAAAGTTTGATAATTGGGCGGAGTTTAGATTAATGAAGCTAAGAGAACATTCTTTTTGTATATGAGAATTAGAATATATCGAGTCTTTAAATTAGTCTCATTTATTTGTCTCTTTTAGAAAAATTGAGAAATATTTCGATATTGAAAATTTTGAAAAGCAAATGAAATTATTTTTTGCTTGATTTTTTTTCAAAAAAAAGTAATATAATGAGATCGATCATTGATATTTTAGAAATAATCTTTAAAAAAATTTCATTTCCTGAATATTTTAAAATTATTTCTTAACATTTTCGAACACGTATGTAATTCGTTCACAAATATGGTATCAAATCGGCAAAATATGTTTTTAGTCCCTGTAAAATAGACAAGTTTTATTTTTTCTCTCTGTAAAATAATTTTTGTTTAAGTCATCCTGAAAAAAAATATTTTAAAAATGATCATTATGCATAAACTAGATATTTAATTTGTTGACATAGCACTTTTATTTCATACTTAATAGCTTAGTTTTGCATTTTTAATGACTTCAGACACAATTCTTCTGCCCTGAATTGTGTCGTTTATCATATTACATCTACAAATTCCAAATTTCAATTATATTATATTCTTAAGAAATTTGAGAATTGAAGATGTAATATGAATAGGACACAATTAAGGCTTTGAAATTGTGTAGGCCGTAATTAGAAATGAAAGACTAAGATATTGAGTATGAAATAAATGTGTTATCTCATCTAATTAAAAGTACTAATTACGTTTATGGACTATTTTCAAAAAAATAATTTATATGAATGACTTTATTAATAAAAAAAGTATTTTAGAGGAACAAAAAATAACTTATCTATTTTACAGAGTCTAAATACATATCTAACCCAAAAGTAATAAACAAAATACACACGAACATGTCATTATCAATACAAACAATTGTCATAATTTGGGTCATCATAGCAGAATAGAACCGGGATGAAAATCATTATATATTGGAAGGCGAATGAAGAATAGACCAATTAAGAAAATACATAACATATGGGCAACATAATGAAAAGTTGAATGGGCCGGTGAAGTAATTAACGTCATCCCAACACTTGGAAAGAAAAAAAAGAAAAGAAAGAATGGTATATATACCATGGTCCATTCAAGGTGATGGATGAGATATATCATGGGAATTTGATCTCTATTTCCCATAAATATAATGTTTGCCACTTTATATTTCACCCTCCACCAAATATGTAATGACGCCACGTTTCTTGATTTGTTATAATCATGAACTTAAGTTTTTTTCATGATTCAAACTTGACTTTGTAGTGAATTCAATTACTCCATATTTGATATAATATCAAAGTTGTCTTGCTCCTCTAAAGATCACGAGTTCGAAACATCACCACTCATATATAAGATTTTTCAAGCGAAAACAAATATTATCACTCATGTGTCAAGGGGTAGACACAAGTTCGGTTCCCGACAACTGCGGTGGGAGACAACAGTGCTAAACATATAGTCTCTTCTGCAAGTACATTATGCATGCTCTAGTCACTATCACCAATATCTCCTTTCAGTGACCATCTGGACAGGTCTGAGGGGGACCCTGGGGAATATGGCTCGTCCTTTTTTTTTTCAAGTAAAAACAAATCTTGTCTACATGTAATGAAATGCGTTGGAATATGAACTCTTTCTTGAATCTACAATTAGAAACTTGAGTTTTTGGTTGATTTGGTTTGAGCGTATATGAACATTAAGGCTCCGTTCCGTTCAACTTATTTTTTCTGATCTGATCTGATTCTAATAAGTTCTGATCTGATCTGGTCTGATCTGATCTGATCTGATTGGATCTGATCTGATCTGATCTGATTGGATCTGATCTGATCTGATTGGATCTGATCTGATCTGATTGGATCTGATCTGATCTGATTGGATCTGATCTGGTCTGATCTGATTAATTATGATTTAATTTAAAATTTCAAATCAATAATTTAATTTGACTTTATAATAACGTTTGGAAATTGTAATGATAACTCATATTATAATATAATCAATATTTTTTATTTAATGATTATTTTTTAATAAAATAAAAATAGTTAATTCATATATTAGAATAATCATTCATATTATACTGTAATAATATTTTTTATTTTATGATTATTTTTTTGTAAAATTAGAATTATACATTAGAATAAATATTTAATTTAGATATACATTTAAAAGTAATTAAATTTAGATAATCAATATATAGAAGAGATAGTATTNAAAATATCTCATCCTTATAAAAGATCAAAAGTTTAGAAACTCAAATTACAAGTAGCAATAAAAATATATTTTAAAAGTAGAATTAGATTGACATTGTCAATGTATTTTAAAACTAATTTTTCCGACGTCTAATAATTAAGGATTACTTTCTCAGCTTTTTATTTAACCTATTTCTAAAGTTTATTCTTTTTCATTTTTAAGAACAATAATAATAATAATAATAATAATGACGATGATGATGATGATGATGGTGATGATCATAATAATAATAATAATAATAATAATAATAATAATAATAATAATAATAATAATAGTAATAATAATAATAATAATAATATAATAATAATAATAATAATAATAATATAATAATAATAATAATAATAATAATAATTCTTGATGAGATCTTATTTTAATAAGTCCTGATCTGATCTGATCTGATCTGATTGGATCTGATCTGATCTGATAGATCTGATCTGATCTGATTGGATATGATCTGATCTGATCTGATTAGATCTGATCTGATCTGATTCGATCTGATCTGATCTGATTCGATCTGATCTGATCTGGTCTGATCTGATCTGATCTGATTTTAATAAGAATAAGAAAAAATAAGAAAAAATAAGTTGAACGGAACGGGGCCTAAATCTTTCTAAGCCTAAACCTACAATTACAAGATTTTTTCTCGAACTTTGCACGTAAATATATTAACTTTTTAAAATTGAGTTGCTTGAGGTTTGAAATCTCGAGTTCTTGGTCAGCTATCATTTTAAAGAACCAGTTCAACTAAAAATTCAAGTTTGTAGTTCCAAATCAAAAAAAGGACTATGAGTGTTTGTGAGTGCGGTGGTTCTTGAAAAAATAGAAGTACGAATCAGAACCAGAAAGCAGTTATTCCGTATTTTGGTGAAAAGTACTTCTACAACACAAATTGAACTTCTAAAGTCATAATTTATAATCTAAATCAAATTTGCGAACATTGAGAATTGTGTTTGACTGGAGTATAAGCTCAAAAGTTTTATATTCAAACATACTCCCAAACATCTTCTATTTGTTGTAACACTTGTCATCATTTCTACTTTTGACTGCTCCAATTTGTAAGCGGATTCAAAGAATATGTGATTTATACTTTTTTTTCTATATTCTAGACAAATTTCAACTATCAATATATGTTGGAAAATTTAAATAAATTGGACAATTTTGGACATAAATTCGGTAGGGTCCACAAAATTATTTTCCGAAATGATTATGGACGTTTAATCTCGTAAGTAAGACGAACATCTTGACATATGACACGCCATAAACGGTGCTCGGGTGAATGAGAAATTAATTCTCAAAGTTGAATACGAGGGTAGAGTAAATACTCTTGTCCCACACCGATTTTTAAATCTTTCATATTCTCATATTTAAGCTTAGGCTTTTTATTGAGTTTATGAAAGGAACAAGAAGAGGACTCCTCGGGGCGAGGCGCGTCGCGCCCACGTCTGTGGCGGGGCTAAATTTTTACGAGACCGAATTAAACACGCGTGGGCAAGTGCCGTTGTTATGAGCATGCATGCACTTGAGACCGAAGAGACAACCATCTCCTCGTAATCTCCGACGGTCCAGCGAAGAGCCAAGAATTCCCTCCTATAAAAGGAGGGCTTGGCTGCATGAGAAGAATACACTCGAAACTCTCTCTCTCTCTGCAGTAAAACTCTTCCGGCGAATCCCCTATTTCCGATCATCTTTTCTGCGATAACTTTTCGTCGTTCTCGTTCGCCGGTGCTCTGTTCTACCGCTCTAAACTTAGCACGTTGCGGTTTTATCCTGGGAGGAGATTGCCCACGTATGTCAGTGCGGGAGGCGGGCAATACTACCTTAAGAAAAGCTTCGGCGACTCCGCTTTCCTAACCTTCACTTCGAGACACTACTCCGGCGAATTCTTGATTTCCGATCATCTTCTCCAAAGTCACGGCCTTGCTGTCCATTCGTGTTCTCCCAGTCCGTTCGAGCTTCCGAAGACTCCAGTTTTATTTTCTTTATTTCTCGTTGTAAAATCCGAACGGTTTATAAGTTCGGATTTTTTTATTCCCGCTGTAGTATTCAACAATCTTAAGGTAGTACTGATGGAGTTCGGATTTGGCATCGTGGGTTCCTCCGGCAACAGGATGAGTTCCAAAATCCCGGTGGAAACCTCTTCGGTTGCCATGGTTGTGCCGTCCTCACCACTGCCTTTCGGGTCAAGTGTGGGGGCCGCAACCATGACATCGTTCTCAATGCCGAGCTCGATCTTCAGGTCGGCCCCTCGACCCATCTCCGGGCTCAAAACCACAGGGGATTACCCCGTCGGTAATTCGAACCCGTTTCTCGGACCAACTATGGCTCCGGCCTCGACGGTCAACTTTGGACCGAACGCGGGTTTCCCCGCACCGGTCAATCCATTCGTTGGACCTCACTGGACGACCAACGGGCCTTTCCTCCACACGCCCAATGCGGTTGGGCCGATTTCGGTACCCGCTAGCTCGGTCCAAAGGCCATCGAGGTTCAATGGCACGAACTTTAAAATGTGGCAACAAAAGATGACGTTCTTCTTGACCGTCTTGGGATTTGCTGAGTACGTGCAGCAAGATCCTCCCCAGCCCAACGAAGCCAACGACCCCCTCGTGGCGATGGTGAACCAAGCATGGTACCACAACAACTATCTCGCCATCAACATTATCCTTGAGGGGTTGGGAGATACGTTGTACCCCGTCTACGTCGGTGCAAAGCTTGCCAAGGAGCTTTGGAACAGCTTGAACAAAAAGTATCAAGCTGAAGATGTTGGCACGAAGAAGTTCATCGTCGGGAAGATGTTGGACTACAAGATGGTCGACAGCAAATCTGTTGTTGCCCAGGCTGAGGAGCTTACGATTATCTTCAACACATGCAATGAAGAGAAAGTAGGCGTCAGCGAGGCCTTCCAAGTGGCAGCCATCATCCACAAACTTCCCTGGTCGTGGGAAGACTTCCAAGCCGACCTCAAGCTCAAAAGAACAGAGCTAAACCTGGAGCAGCTGCTCACACGACTGAGAATTAGAGAGGAGGGGCTTGCTAGAAGAAGTGGAGGGGCAAAGGCGAATGTGGTAGAACATTCGTCGGGCTCTTCACATGGCGGGAAGGACAAAAAGAAAATAGGTCCTAAAGGTGGGGTTTCTAAATTTGCAGGAAAGTGCTACAATTGTGGCATTACCGGGCATCTTTCCTCTGATTGTAGGAAAAAGAAGCCACAGAAGAACAAGAAAAAAACCACCGAAGCTATGTGCGCAGAGCTCGACAACTTGGACCTCTGCGCAGTCGTCACCGAGGTGAATCTCGTCGGGTCAAACCCGAGGGAATGGTTTGTGGACACAGGGGCCACACGTCATATTTGCTCCAACCGGAGCATGTTTCACAAATTTCAAGAGACCTCCGGTGACAAAGTCTAGATGGGCAACTCGACCCAATCAGAAGTTCAAGGGGTTGGAAAGATTAAGCTAAAAATGACTTCCGGCAAGGAGCTAACGCTTAACGACGTGCTCTATGTGCCAGACATTCGTAAGAATTTAGTGTCGGGGTCATTGTTGATCAAACACGGCTTTCGGATGGTGTTTGAATCAGATAAGCTAATCTTATCCAAGAAAGGGATTTTTATTGGGAAGGGTTACATTTCTGATGGGCTTGTCAAGCTTAATGTAATGAATGTTCATGAAAAGATCATTAAAAATCCTGTTGCTTATGTGTGTGAGTCTTCTAGTTTATGGCATGGCAGACTAGGACATGTTAATTATGCATCTATTTAGAAATTAATTAACATGGAACACATTCCTAATTTTAGTATTGACTTAACTCACAAGTGTGAAACTTGTGTTGAGGCAAAGTCAACTCGAAGTTCGTTTCAAACGATTGAACGAAATACTCAACCTCTAGAGTTGGTTCACACCGACTTGTGTGATTTTCGAACAACGCCTTCAAGAGTGGGTAGTAAGTACTTTATTACCTTCGTCGATGATAGCACGAAATATTGCTACATTTTTTTACTGAAAAGTAAGGATGAAGCGTTGGACACTTTTATTCGATATAAGAATGAAGTGGAAAATCAACTCAATTGCAAGATAAAAGCATTGAGAAGTGATAGAGGTGTTGAGTATGATGCTCCACTTAATGAGTTTTGTGCACAACATGGACTAGTGCATCAAGTAACCCCACCGTATACACCGCAGTCTAACGGTGTAGCGGAGCGGAAAAATCGCACTCTGAAAGACATGATGAATGCGATGCTACTTAGTTCTGGATTACCCCAGAACATGTGGGGGGAGGCTATTTTATCAAGTAATTATTTACTAAATAAAATACCTCGTAAGAAACTTGACAAAACTCCGTATGAACTTTGGCATAATAGGAAACCTTCCTATAAGTATCTCAAAGTGTGGGGGTGTCTCGCGAAAGTATTTGCACCACCACCAAAGAAGATGAAGATCGGTCCAAAAACAGTTGATGGAATCTTCATCGGGTACAATAGTACGTCGTACCGGTTCTTGGTGTACAAATTAGGTAATCCTGAAATTCAAAAGAACACAATCATTGAGTCACGGAATGCAACGTTTTTCGAGCAAATTTTTCCGTGCAAGTCAAGTGACGAAGCTAGTTCGTCCAAACGTTCTCATACTGAGATGATGGATAATGATGATCCAAATCAGTTGAATTCCGATGACGATGATGAAGTCGAACATGAGACTGAACTGAGACGAAGTAAAAGAATACGAACTTAAAAGACGTTCGGTTCTGACTTCATAACATATCTAATAGAATTTGACAAAGGAACTTTGTTATTTCTAATGGAAAATGAACCCGATATTCTAACCTGTTTGGTAGAAAAGGAACCTCGAACCTATCACGAGGCCGTAACCTCAACTGAGGGACCTCAGTGGCGAGAAGCCATAAAAAGTGAAGTTGATTCTATTCTTCAGAATCACACGTGGGAATTGGTTGATCTCCCTCCGGGGTGTAAACCATTAGGTTCTAAATGGGTCTTTCGGAGGAAAATGAAGTCTGACGGCTCCATTGACAAGTACAAAGCTAGACTTGTTATCAAGGGGTATAGCCAACGCGAGGGCTATGACTACTTTGATACTTACACGCCTGTGACTAGGATAGATTCTATCAGAATGATCATCGCATTTGCATCCTTACGAAACCTGGATGTTTACCAAATGGATGTAAAGACTGCTTTTCTAAATGGCGAACTAGATGAAGAAATCTATATGGAACAACCCGAGGGGTTCAAGGTTCCGGGCCAAGAAAAGAAGGTCTGCAAACTTGTGAAATCATTATATGGTCTTAAACAAGCGCCAAAAGTATGGCATGATAACTTTGACGAGGTAATGATGAACAACGGTTTTAAGATAAATGAGTCGGATAAGTGCGTATACTTTAAGGACACATCTGAAGGGTATGTCATTTTATATCTGTATGTAGATGACATACTCATTGTTGGAAGCAACGATAGGATGGTCAAGTCCACCAAGGACATGTTGAACGCACGATTCGATATGAAAGATTTGGGTCTGGATCATGTGATTCTTGGAATCAAAATAATAAGAAGACTGGATGGTCTGAGCTTGAGCCAATCCCACTACATTGACAAGATCCTTGAGAAATTCAACAAGGATGATACAAAGATAGCTAAGACGCCGATAGACGTAAATGTTCACCTTGGTAAACACCGAGGGAGTAGCGATTCTCTGATAGAATACGCTAGAGTTATCGGAAGTCTGATGTATCTGATGAGCTGCACACGGCCAGATTTAGCTTGCGCCATTAGCAAACTAAGTAGGTATACGAGCAATCCGAGTGCTGAGCACTGAAAGGCCATAGTCCGAGTAATGAGATACCTTCGGTATACTCAAGATTATAGCCTATGCTACGGTAGGTATCCACCCGTGCTGGAAGGATACACTGATGCCAATTGGATTGCGGATAATAAGGATTCAAAATCCAGAAGTGGATTTATCTTTATGCTAACTGGTGCAGCTGTTTCTTGGAAATCCTCAAAACAAATGTTAATTGCCAGATCCACCATGGAGTCTGAGTTCATAGCACTAGATAAGTGTGCAGAACATGCTGAATGGCTTCAGAATTTACTTGAGGATATTCCAAACTGGGAAAAACCAGTTCCTCCTATTTGCATTTATTGTGACTGTCAGTCAGCAATAGGACGAGCTCGGAACAAATTGTATAATGGTAAGTCTAGGCACATTCGCCGTAGACACAAAACCATTAGGCAACTTCTCAATACGGGTATTATCTCGATTGACTATATCAAGTCAAAGGATAATTTAGCGGATCCATTAACCAAAGGGTTAACGAATGAGCAACATGAGAAGTTAGTAGTAGGAATGGGTCTGAAAGCCCTACCCTGTGCTGGGAACGTTCCATGAAGGAAAACCCAACCTAGGGGTACCTGGGTTCAATGGGACAACCTACTTGTGGAACGAAGCACGGTCACTGTGGGGGCAAGCCGGATCACCGGCTTAACACCCCTCCGTTCCTACTAAGATATAGTGACTCCCGAAAACGATGAGGATAGCATGACGCTTTAATGATTCTTGAACTATGGACAACGAGGTCCTTCACCTCATTAGCCCTATGAGAATCTTCTTAGTGGATACATTCTCACTTCACACCAGCGAAGTTGTCTTCCTAAAGCCCGACTAGGACAGACTGTGAGAGCGTCTTGGTCTACGCACAAGGTGCTGGTATTACCCGTGTGGGTACTCTTGCCTTACTACCAACCAACTTTGAACACATAACATATAGCAGCAAATGTAAAACGGCAGTACAGTTCAAAGACATCACGTTCTACTGAACAGCCAGTAGAGAATGTATACTTTACAAGGAGTAGGTTCAAAGGCATAAAACCTACCTACTCTTGCAGGTTTCAACTTCAAAGTTATTGCCAGTTACATGAATTAATTTTCATTCATGTGGTGGATTATTGGAAAATTTAAATAAATTGGACAATTTTAGACATAAATTCGGTAGGGTCCACAAAATTATTTTCCGAAATAATTATGGACGTTTAATCTCGTAAGTAAGACGAACGTCTTGACATATCACACGCCATAAACGGTGCTCGGGTGAATGAGAAATTAATTCTCAAAGTTGAATACGAGGAGTAGAGTAAATACTCTTATCCCACACCGGTTTTTGAACCTTTCATATTCCCATATTTAAGCTTAGGCTTTTTATTGAGATTATGAAAGGAACAAGAAGAAGACTCCTTGCGCGCCGCCGCCATCCGTCCGGCTCGGCACGACACGCGCGCGCGCGTCGGGTTGGGTCGGGTCGTGGCGTGGCGTGGCGTGGCGAAGAATACACTCGAAAACTCTCTCTCTTTCTACAGTAAAACTCTTCCGGCGAATCCCCCATTTCTGATCATCTTTTCGGCGATAACTTTCCGTCGTTCTCGTTCGCCGGTGCTCTGTTCTACCGCTCTAGACTCAGCACGTTGCGGTTTTATCCTGGGAGGAGATTGCCCACGTTTGCCAGTGCGGGAGGCGGGCAATACTACCTTAAGGAAAGCTTCGGCGACTCCGCTTTCCTAACCTTCACTTCGAGACACTGCTCCGGTGAATTCCCGATTTCCGATCATCTTCTCCAAAGTCACGGCCTTGCTTTCCGTTCGTGTTCTCCCAGTCCGTTCGAGCTTCCGAAGACTCCGGTTTTATTTTCTTTATTTCTCGTTGTAAAATCCGAACGGTTTATAAGTTCGGATTTTTTTTTATTCCCGCTGTAATATTCAACAATATATACTTTCTAATGTTGTTCATAAATTACATCAAGTTAAATTTCACAAATTAAATGGAAAAATAGGGAGTAAAACATCAAGGCTAACGGTGTGTCGTGGGAAGGCCATGCGGAAAAAGTATATTTTGGCGAAGAGGATGGAAAATGGAGGTGATGACTTAATGGTATTGGATTCTTTACTTTAATTTGGTCCAATCATATGGGTTTTGAGAGATGGAGGAAAGACCTGGCAATCCGAATTTTGTCCCACTTTATTCTTTGGTCTTCTATAGTGCCCTGCGGGCCTACACCCGTGAGTCCTATATATATATATATATATATATATATATATATATATATATATATATATATATATATATATATATATATATATATATATATATATATATATACTCCCTCCGTCCCATAAAGTGTTACCCATTTTGACTAAAGTAGAAATTAAGGGAGGGATAATTTTGTGTTGACTTTCCAAAAATACCCTTGATGTTATGGGTAAAAGTAGGATGTGATGTTTAGATTATTAGGAAAAAGGTATAATGTGATAGGTAGGGTTTGAAAAAGTAAGAGGTAAAAGTGGTTTTTTAATAGAAATGGGTAGGAGATTGTGGGACACAATTTTTTTGAAAGGTGTAAATCTTTTTGAGACGGAAGGAGTATATAAGAAAAATGTTAGGGGTACACCAAATGTGTACCCCATTTGTCCCCCACCCCCTTCTTGTCCACAAAAAAAGGCAAGAAATTCAAAAAAAAATAAATAAATAAAAATAAAATAAAAATGGATGGTAGAAAAGGGGGTAGTGTACATTTGGGGTACACTTTTGGTGTACCCCTAGCATTGCTCTATATATAATCAAGGGAGAATGTAATCTAATGAAAGAAATAAAAATGTATTTCGTGCATTAGATATAAAATTTAAGGATTTAAAAAATTAAAAAAGAAATTAAAAAAATTTAAAAAACACGGTAACATTATGGTGTGTGTGTGTGTGTGTATATATATATATATATATATAGAATAGACTTGTCATCAAGTAATTTGTGGTATCTAATTTCAAACATATAAACTTTATTTTAAATGTTACTATAATACTTTTTAAATAAATTAAATTATGAGTAACTATAGTAAAAAAATCGTGATCCAAAATAATAACATTGTTTAAAAACAAAGGGAGTAGAACTCTTTCAATTTATTCTTATTATTTTTTTATTGGAATCAGTTCGGATGAAAAATAGATTTGAATTTCACTAAACTCATATCAAATCAGATGAAAACTTATTTTAATCAGATCAGACCCATTCAGATCAGTTGAAGAGAAAATGACCATAGTATTTACCAAAAAAGATGTTATAATCTCAATTAAGCTGGTACAAACAGAAAGTGAAAACCTTAAGTCTACTAACATTGCTCGAGAGCTCATATTTTGCATTTAGTTTTTAGTCTTAAACTTTTAAGTTTAGTCTTAAGTGTTAAAAATTTATGTTTCCGAGAACACAACCAATGGTCCAACTTATGACTCGACTTGACTTCAATTATATTCTTCCATCATGGAGTCAAAAATCTTGAGCATTTCTTTTTTCATTCGTTCCAAAAATTCTTCTCCCATTTGTATTAAAATTAAAAGTTACTTTTACTCCTATTAATTATTTACATACTTATCATATCATATTTATTCATTATTAATCTACTTATCGAATCCTATTTTTTATCCATTATATCCAAACACGTTTTAGAAAACTCAACACCAAAATATACTCTTTTTAAATCCCTTAAAAATCAAAATCTTTCATGTTTTCAAGTACAAAGAGAGTACTTTTTAGCTTTGAGGTGTGATGAAATAAAACAAAACAGATCCCTAAATTGTCTATTCTTTTTTAATTAATGAAGTAGCAACGACCTTTCATTTGAAGTAGTTACTTCTCTAATTTTTTGACGCTGAGCCTGAGATTTCTTTGGAAACATGCCTTTCTTCTTTTGAGTAGAGGTAAGATCTCCGCACGCACACCCTACTTAGAACATACTCTTGTGGGATTCAACTATATATTTAAATTCCTATGTATAAGTAATCTACTATTAGTGAAATGAAAGAAATTTATGTCGATTCTAAATTTATTTTAATGAAATTTATTTTTCAGAATAAAGTAAATATATTGCTCACATGATTTTTAATACTACAAATGAAAAAAGCCAAAGTAAAATAAATAATATTTGAAGAACAGAATGTAGAGTTAACAATGTTTATTTTAATACCAAATTTTCCGAAAGATTTCAGGGTATACAACATTTTTGGTATGATTGCAAGGGTTTCTATTGTCATCTAGAACTAATATTTTTAATCCGGTCTTTGTCTTCAATCGTGAAACAACAAAATATAGTTGACCATGTGTGAACACTGACTTGGTTAAAAATAATCCCACAAATGACAATGTTTGACCTTGACTTTTGTTGATTGTTATAACAAAACATGAGGCGATCAAGAATTATCTTCTTTGGAACTTCAAGGGTAGCCCTAGATCAGATGGTACCAAATTCATTCTAGGGATGTAAACTTTTTCCCCGACTCCATTTCCCGAAACCACAATTGCACCAATAACATTATTTCGCAGATCTTGAACGATTAATCTTGTCCCATTACACAATCCAGATGTTTGGTCAATGTTCCTCAATAGCATAATTGGTACCCCTTTTTTCAAGACTATTTTGTGGTTTGGGATTCCCAAACATTTGATTTCGTTCAAAAACTCAACTGTTATCCAATCGCCATCAACACCTACATCTGCTTCTGCTTGGCACGAAAAATCAGAACTCAAGTACTTCTTTTCATCACCAGGAATGAGGGACAGAACAAATTCATTTATCATTTCAACTACTTCGAGAGTTGGTGCCAATAGTTCTTTATCCTCATAAAAGAATAATTTTTCATATTTTCAAACATAAGTCATTTTCCAATATAAGACTTAAACCTTTTCAAATTATTCATTTTTCATTTTTCAAATTTTCCATTTTTAATTTTTCATTTTTCAAATTTTTCATTTTTCAAACTTTTTCCCAATATAATTTTTCAAATTTTTTATTTTTCATATCTGCACTAAATAACACTAAAACAAAAGTCATTTCCCAAAATAAGACTTAAACTTTTTATCCCTTAAATAACACTTAATAATGTCTATAAGGAGAAATAATATTCTGTGACGGTGAACATTTGTTTAAATAATGACTAATGGATAATGACTAAAAGTGCTACATTAGGAAATAAAAAACATATGTTGCTATTTAGGGAAAGTCATTATGTTTTAGTGTTATTTAAGTAAATTCCTCTGACTATGAATATATATATATGGAGTATCAATTATTTCAGTTGAACACAGCTTAGTTGCCATTTTGATAAATGAATTACGTGTTAGATATAAGTAAATTTTCCAATTTAAAAATTATATTTGAACTTTGAATTATTTACATTGATCATTCCGTATCAATGCCTATTTTTTTTCCTCGCATGCATATCATTTTGTTTTAAAATATGTACTCACATTTTTTTATATTCACCCATTTCATATCAAATTTATTGCAAATTTTTGAATTTTATTTAAAAGATTTTAAATACGAATATGTTTTTACTCAACTTTGTCAATATTCGTCCATTCAATTGTTTAAAATATTCAATATGTATAAACTATTTTTTTTTTCATAAAAAAAATAGAAAAATGAAATTAAAGAGTCATGGTTAGACATCATTTTATTCCTATTGATGTAAATATAAAATTGATAAAAATAATCAGTGAGCTATATGCATGCCTAGATAAATCAACAATTATACATTTTAATTATCCATGATTTTTATGCAACCTATGAACAACGTTTAATTTTTTTACGGATGCAGATTATAATTGATAAAATAACATGACTATAAAATAACATGACTAAACATATATTTTTATCTTTTCTTGGAGTGTTCATTTTCACATGCAGAATTTGTTATTCTAAATTGACATCTAATATTAAATTTTGTATAAAACTTTTTTTATTTAACATAAATTAATTTATCTATACTAATGATTTATATATGAAGATAAGAAAATTTTTCAATGCTCATTAAAAAGCAACCATATAAATTTTAAATACAAAAATTCTGATCACTAACATATCCCATTTCATTTTGTTATTTTAAATAATTCAAAAATGTTATGCATCAAATTACCTTAAAACAATAAAACAAAATTAAATGTATTAAGATAAAACAATCTTTAAAGTGCGTACCTTTTCTATCTTTTTTTGTTGAAGTATTTATTTTCTCATTTCTCTTGCATCTCTAGCTAATCTCGTCCATGTATCGTCAACTTGATTTTCCATAGCCCCAATTGAAATTGAAAAATATGATGCTCCTACCACCTATCCTTTTAAAAACAAAAGCTGAAGTTGAATTAACGATTCTCCGCTTATTTATTGCATAATTAATTCAGAATGCATATGTATTGAAATGGAAAATGAAAATGGGTGATGGATGTCACATTTCAACTCATTATATATCTCTTTTTATAATAGGATTTTGACCCAAGTATATAAAAGTTTCCATAAATTTGGATATAAAAGTGAGTAATTTAACTCATTGCCAGTTAGATATATAAGTAATGAATTCAAAATAGTATTGGGTCCATCCTAGATATAACGAATATCTTACTAAACGAATCCAGAATAATATCACTGATTATTCAAGATACATAATTAACGATTGCCATATATAAGTAAAGGGATCCAAAATAATATAAGTATTATCCAACAAACATAATATAAGTAAGGTGATGAATAATATACTCGTGATCATAATTTTCAAATTTAGTACTATTTAGTATTGTTTCTTAATAATATTTTTCGTAAATTTTGTCAATCACCATATGTTAGGGAAGTAATCTATTCTTGAAATCATATCATACCATTCATGGCTATGCATGAATCATTTTCTAATGCACGGCCGTATTAGGACAGTTTCACATTTAATTATTTACTTACCTTTTGTATTTTACGAATGACTTTATTATGGTGAGAATTCCTTGGTAAAGGATTAATATATGTA
>OOIL02000889.1:1208518-1290635 GCA_900332095.2 Cuscuta campestris | reverse complement strand
ACATAATATAAGTAAGGTGATGAATAATATACCCGTGATCATAATTTACAAATTTAGTATTATTTAGGATTGTTTCTTAATAAGATTTTCCGTAAATTTTGTTAATGATCATATATAAGTAAGGTGATCAATAATATATACTCATGGAATTAAGACAAATAAGTAAGGAATCAAAAATAGTATTGGAATTTCTATTAGTATAGGTACTCTATTTATTTCAACCTATATATACACGAATTTCCATTAATAAATCTTTGTTACTTATTAATTTAAGTATGAAATTTATAAATTTGAAAGTAGGATAAAGGATTAATATATGTAGCATGGTTCTAAAATTCTATTTAAGTTAAATGAAAATTATTTTTTTTATTTTTTAAATAGTATTTATATTTTTTCGTATTTATTTTTAATTGTTTATATTATCCTCGTAATAGGAGTTCGTATTATTGTAATCTGAAAACATATATTAACATATAATATTATTGATTATCCAAGACACATAATTAAGGATTTCCATATATAAGTAAACGTGATATTCGTTGAAGGCCAGTGATTATCGCGTAGAAAATCTGCAGTCAATTGTTTCCAACAGGAGACCTGCTGGTGCATCGTATATAATTTATTTTCGCTGGTTTACTTGGATATTACGTGGCGTGCTAACATGTTTAAATTTTGCCACATAGACATGCCAAATGTCGAATTTCTGTGCATCGGAGTCTCCTTTATTATATTAAAGGATATATCAATATAAACTCTTAAAGAGTAATGCTAGAGTCACAAACAACTTGGACACAAATTACACAAACTTGCTATTTGTTCACTTTGTCAAGTGAATAAATGATTTTAAATAATTTAAAAATAAAAATTAAAATACACAAATTGCAAGTTTGTGAAGTTTGTGCTCAAGTTGTTTGTGACTCTAGCATTACTCTAAATTAAATAAGAGTGTTCACATGGTGAAACACATATAACTTGGCATTGTGTATTCACATTTGATAATAATTTTTGGCATTGTCTTTTGCCATTATTTGCCCTTAAGTTCAAATTTGATATAAAAATATTAAAAATAATCATGTTTTTGCCTTTGGTTGAGTATTACTCTGTTCAATTACCTAGGCTTCAATGTCTAAACTTCAAACTTTAGTCTCGAGACTCTAATTTCAGATATTAGAGTCTACATATTGTCAAGAAACTAACTCAATCAAAAGTTCAAGCTTGTGGTTGTGACACAGGAACAGTTATTTATATTTTAACACGCCCCTCACGTGCAGGCGTAGTCTTTTTCGAGCCTTGCACGTGAAACTTTAAATTTTTTTAACTTGGTGGCGCTGAGTTTCGAACCCGTGACCTCTTAGTCAACATGGCTCCAATACCATGACGAGGAACCAACTCAACCAAAAACTCAAACTTGTAGTTGTGGCACAGGAACAATTATTTATATTCTAACACATATCGTACGTCAAATGTCAGATCCCATATTCTGATCCCATATTCCAAGTTTTAATTATCAAACTCTGAATTTCAAATTATTGTAAATACTGTAATAAAGAGAAAATAATAAACCTTAAACCTCCAAAATCATACGGAGTACATCCTAGAGAACGTGTATATCGACTAATATTTTTATGGTAGTACATGACTATTTGAGGGCTATTTGATGAGTTTTGAAGTTATGATATGAAATTATCAAGTAATCAACTCAATCAAAAGCTCAAGCTTATGGTTGTAGCCCAGAAAATGTTTTTTATACTTTAACACGTCCCGTCACGTGCATGTGTAGTCTTTTCGAGCCTTGCACGTGAAATCTTTTTTTTGAACTATATGGCGCTGAGTTTCGAACTCGTAACCTATTAGTCAATAATCCTCTGATACTATGTCTAGGAACCAGCTTAACCAAAAGTTCAAGCTTATCTGCTTATGGTAGTAGTCCAGAAAATATTTTTTATATGTTAACAGAAATGTTTTTTAAAATTGTGAAGGAATGGTATATGTAGATCAGGACCTATTTCCGATTCTGAACCGGTAACCAGAAGCTTTTGGGCGGGTAGGAAGAATGGGTACCAGAACTTTTCTCTCCGGAACCGTTAGCGGTTCCAAGTTTGGGGTACCAGAACTGCCGTTTCTAGAATCAATTTTGGTTCTAATTTTTTTCCCAACTTTGCTAGCATTTACTACACTTAAATTAGTTATTTTACAAGCAACGATTACATTCAAATATTTTATAGTATTTGTCATTTTTGTACCGAAAATTCAATTTAATAAAACAAAAAAAAGTTTCGGAATCGGAACCAGAGGATGTCCCTCCTATTGGCAGTACCAAAACCGGTGGTTCCGAACGGGAATGGGCATAGAACCGGCCCGTGTCCCCTAATAAAACAAAATTGTTTGAAGTGTTTTTAAAGTGCGAGAGATTTCGTGTTGCCTAAAATTGTTTATTTAATAGACTTTGCGTACGGTGTGGATTGGGCATCTGTTTTTTAAGATGAAATTTAAAGTTAATAAAGTAGCTCTCTATAATTATAAAAAAAATTAGAGGCTTTTAATATGGAGTTGAAGTCTGATTAGTGGATTGGGATTGGGAGTGCGGTGCGTGATGCTGCTAAATCATGATTTATGAGTGTCATGAGACTCATGACTGACTATCCCAAATTCCCACCCTATAACTTAAAAAAACTAACAAGCAAATACAAACATTTAAGGGTAAATTTTATAATTGGTCCCTAATTATATGTAGTTTTTTATATTTAGTCTCTAATTATAAGACATTTCATAAATAGTTCTTAATTTTTGAAAACTATTCCATAAATAGTCTTTTTCACAAAATATGATAAAATATTTTGAGAAAATTCTCAAAATGGTCCTCAAAATGATTTTTTTTTAAAATTAAGTGGGAGACTACTAAAAGAGGGGACCACCCCGAGTAGGTCCATGAACTCCATTTAGAAAAAATATTAGTAAAAAATTATCGGTTTTGAAAAATACTTAATTATAAAAGAGTATTCTGAGAACATACTTTAAGTCTAGATGATAAAAATATCAAAATACCTTTTAATTAATTGACATTTAATAAACATTTTAGACAAAGAACCATTTAGGAAATATATCTAAATTATAAAAACCACGTTCGTAATTGTTGCTAATTAGTAGCTTCCTGCTTAATTTTAAAAAAAAATTGAGAATTTATTCATAGTTTAAAAAAAATAAAGAGCATCACAATAACTTTATTTAACTATTATTCAATAGGTAATTTTGATAAAGGACTACTTAGAAAAAAGATCTCAATTATAAAGGATCATGTTTGTTAAATATATCAATTATTTAATATATTTAATATTATATATTATAATTATGGTTGTTACCTTTTATAGTTAGAGTTATTATTATATAATATTACCTTATATAATTAGTCATTAATGTGGATGATTCTAGAATATATTCCTCCACCTATAAATACATGTTTTGTATTCCTCTTCTATTCATTCAAGCAATAAAGCATTATTTGTTATTTTTACATGGTATCAGAGCTACCGTTCTTGGTGACCTAAATTTATCCGTTTTTGCTTCCGGCAGGCGGCACCGCCATTAACTGCCGCCCGCCGGACCACTGTTGTCCTCTTACCCAAACTCTTCCATTATACAAAAAAAAGGATCTCTGTTATAGTCACCGGCGTCTCTAACATCATCCTCTTCTCCTAATCGCCGCAGCTCTGACCGGCGACCCCTACTCCACCAAAGTACCGGCCTCTCCATGCGCCAAGATCGCACCTGTTCACTAGAGAGTAACATGAGGCACAGGTTCACTTTGCCTTTGAAAGGGGTGTCCTTGGTGTCATCGGTGTTCTAGGGACTATCAAGATGCCTTATCCTTCTAGAACCTCTAATTTGGCTCATTGATCAGAAATCCTTCTCCTCCAATCACCCTTCATTCCCTATTTTATTTTGATCTCTCACAACTCATATCATCACCCCAACCTCCTTCGTGGGTAGATCTTCGGTCAACATGCATCTCCGGCAGTACCTCATTCCTTGTGTTTCTTCTCTAACCCAGTCGCGCACGACTCCAGCGCGCGTCAACCTTCTCCCTCTTTCGACGTCAGCAGCATGAGTCTGTTCGCAGCGGCTTTTCTCCCCTCCTCATCAGTGCCGTCACATCTCTTTCATGGCAATCTTTCATCTCTTCTTGGCCGGATGCATTCAGTCTACTCTAGCCGAAGATATGTCTCTAGCTTCTGATTACAATTCTGGTCACGATTCAAGTAAAGTTGGCGTTCAATCTTCACCGTTCAGGACATTGAGAGCATGTTAAATATATCAATTATTTAATATATTTAATATTATATATTATAATTATGGTTGTTACCTTTTATAGTTAGAGTTATTATTATATAATATTACCTTATATAATTAGTCATTAATGTGGATGATTATAGAATATATTCCTCCACCTATAAATACATGTTTTGTATTCCTCTTCTATTCATTCAAGAAATAAAGCATTATTTGTTATTTTTACAATGTTAGTAATTTTTGTTTACTCAGGATAACTTTGGAAAAAAATCTTATTAGAACGGAATATTTTGAATATCTACTCAAAATACTTTGTCATATTTGGTGAAAAAAACTATTTCTGAAATAGTTTTCAAAAAGTGAGAACTGCTTATGAAATATTTTATAATTGGTGATTAAAAATGGAAAATTACATATAATTAGGAATCCTTTATGAAGTTTACTCAACATTTAAATTAATTTACTCCGTATAAGATAGAGTGTTTGGAGCACAATAGTTAGGAAAATTGATGATTTTTGCCTTACTTGGAAATTATTGATTTGACGTTAACTGTTTATGTTACTTGGTTTGATTAATTAAATTATACTAGGTTTTTTGAGTGATTATTTGTATTAAATGTAATGAAAAATGTTTGGCAAATCTAGTTACTATACATATTATACAATCAAAAAGAAAAATGATAGGAGTACACCAAAATGTGTACCCTAAAGCCTTACCACCACATAATCTGATATAAAAAATTAATAAATATATATAAAAATGTATGGTGAGAAAGAACGGTGTACAAATGGGGTAAGCATATTATTTAAATGTTGATTTACTCAGTTCGTCCCAAAAAATTCTTAGTTACTATTCTAGGGATATGATAATTTTTACCTATTTATTACTTGTATCGTATTTTTAATGATCAATTGATAAAATAATACAATCATGTCATTTTTTTAATAAAATTTTTGACAATATTTTTAAACATGTAAATTTTATATTCATTTCAATACTAATTTGTAAAATTTTAAAAAATTATTTTACCTCGTAATCTCTTTGTAAATTTTATTTGGGGAAGAGGAGAGTATTTATTATATTTTTGTTTATTTCTTTATACAATAAAAATTTATTCGTTTATTTTTTTGAGAAAAGTTAGTTTATTGTAGTTCTTTCTCCTTATTTCATGAAACGTCAGAGATGACCTATAGGAGGGGCAACCTCTCCAACGCCAACCCCTAAAGGACCATGAGACATTGGATATGAACTTCAAGACGAGTAATCGAGTTAAACATGGCACAAGCCGTTAGATATACATTCCTTACGGACAACTGACTAAAGAGTAAGAGCGCTAATACGAATGAATGTTTAGACGGATACTTTAATAAAAAAAGGTGGGCTAAACGTGTCTTTAATACCATTATAGAATTTAGAATATTGTGAGAATCACTGGACATGACAATAACACTCTTGAGTTGAATCACATTAAAAGATTGAACTCAGTAAATTACTTATTAGTTACACTGAAGAGCTTATATACTCACTATTTTCATCTCACCTCTTTGGTGTGAGATAATTTTTTAACAAAAATTAGTGTTATCAAAATATTAATTACTCTCTGCGTCCCGAATTAGATTACAATCTATTTCTCTCTCTCCTCTCCATAACTTTTGTTTACTTGTGTGTTTTCATTGAGTATTTGTTAAAATAAAATACTTTTATCACATCTTGTTCTGTAAAACTTTTGACGTAATTTTTTAATACATAATTTTTATTTTTTATTAATTACCAATTTATAAATAAGATAATTGAGATTTTTTCTCGTAATTTCCAATTTGCAATCAAACTGGGAACGGATGGAGTAGACTCTTTATGTATCCATCCGAATCACTAATCTCAATTCAGTTTGCTAAAAAAGGATTAACGTGAATGGTACAGTCTTATTTTCCTTGTTCAAACAGTGGCACCAATAATTTAGAGAAAGTGAAGTCAAATCCAAAATTAAAAATTTACTAGTGACACACTGACACACAATCGTCCAAGTGATTTTTTGGACTGATCTTTGAGTTTATATCAGCATTCATGTGACCAAAATCCTCCCCGGATTTACTCATCTTTTTGTTCATTGAATAACACAATCATACTACATTGTCCCTGCTTAGTAAAGTACTTAAGAATGTTAATGAAAATAAATTCATCATCTTAGGGCACTGAAAATGCATCTGGAAATGCATGTAGCGCAGACCCGCGTGAGGGGCCGGGGCTTTAGAGGCCATGCGTCATTCGTTTGACGCGGCAGGCTTCCCCTTTTAGCCGTTACACCCCCCAACCCCCCCAATAAAAAAAATTCTAAATTAAAAAAAAACCTATAAATTCCACCCTTTCTCTCACACATTTCTCTCACACATTTCTCACTATCTTCTCTCTAAAATATTTATTATTTATTATAAATATTTATAAAATATATTTTAAAAATGGAATCATCTTCATCCGACGATGAAAAAAGAGCTCTCATTTTTCGTTGTTTAGCCACGAGTTGTATTCAATGGTGGGAAGAAGGCGAAGAAGCCGAATCCTCCCGACGACGGACCCGACAACAACGTTTAAACCGGGATCGAGCGGACGCGCCCACGCTTCACTTCTAAACGACTACTTTAATAATCCGTGTGTTTATACACCGGAGGATTTTAGTAATCGTTTTTGGATGAGTCATCCTCTCTTTTTACGCATACTCGCCGATGTTGAACGTTCAAAATATCCTAGTAATTAAGTAAATAAAAAATAACAGAAACAATATGCTCCATCCGTCCAACAATAAACATCACATTTTGAACAACGTGCAAAATTTTATTTTTTTGAAAATTACTTTATTTACAAATTGGTATGTCATAAAAAATCATAAATTACGTTATTTAAAACTATATCAAAAGTTCCACAAAATAATATGTGACAAGAATATTTTATTGGGTGAACTTCCCTATGAATCCCGGGGAGCGTGTCTACTTTCACTCAAGCGAGAGGAGAAGTTCAATAATAATAATAATAATAATAATAATAATAATAATAATAATAATAATAATAATAATAATAATAATAATAATAATAATAATAGTAATAAATCCTAATAATAATAATAATAATAATAATAACAACAACAATACCAACAAGTACCATCCACTCATCATTCATTATTACGTGATAATTATGTTTTACTTTAGTGAAACTACATGTCGTAAATAAACATCTGTAGTAAATTAATATAATGACATATTGTCTACCAAAAAACACACAATTTCGTTTAAAACATTCAAACTATCAACATGTAGTTCCACCCTTCCACGTTCATGTGTTAATCTTTTTAACTAGTCTTATGGGTTCCTGAAAATATTTCTTCTTTTTTTCATCCATCTCAAAAAAAATTTCTCATTTCTATTAAAAAGTTATTTTTACCCTACTAATTCATAACCCACTTATCACATCACATTTATTCACTATTAATTTATCCATCAAATTCTACTTTTATCCATCACATCAAAAGATATTTTTGGAAACTCAACACTAAAATACATCTTCGTTAAATCTCTCAAAATTAAAATTTCTCATATTTTTAATTAGGAACGAAGGGAATATAATTTAACATGGCATAATAAATTTTCTTGACTTTTGAGGAGGGTTGCTGCTAAATAAATCATAATTGAAAATTGTATCCATTGAGTTTTCATTAAAGTGAAAATTGTTTTTTTCCTAATCCGAAGGCATATTTGTCTAGAGCACGTTTTATTCAACAATTGCGTTTTTTTTTTTAAACGAGTGGATTTTATTTCATGAAACGAATAAAAGGTACAAGCAAGTCTAGAGAGAGCAAGGGGTACATTTTTAAGGGAAAATGATATTTACACTGACGAAAAAAACATACTTCCCTAGTTTAAAAAAGAAACTTATAGTCTAATTTTTTTTGTCAAATTATACATCTTAATCACAAATTAATTATAGTTCAATATAATTAAATGTTATAAAAATTTGATATGTCAAAACTATATTTTAAAACTAACCTAATTTTTTTTCTAACGAAATACTCCCTCCGTCCCAAATTTTAATACAAATTAGGATTTGCGAGGTAGAACTTCGTATCTTTTGAAATCATTTTATTTACTAATTGTTACTTCAATAAAAACAAAAAATTACATATTAAAAAAGACGTCAAAAGTTTTAACAAAATAAGATGTGAAAAGAAGATATTTTATTTTAGGGAGAATTATCTCAAATAATCCAACCTTTTTGTGTATAATCTCACTTTTTACTGTCACCAGAAACAATCCCACTTTTCCGCATGTGTGCGAGTTTTGGATCACATTTAAAAAACTAAAGGTCACTTAACAGAATTTTTGAAAATGCATGTTTTTCGCAAATAAATGAAATGTGAGATTATTTTAGGTAAATTCTTTTTTTGTTTTTTAATTTCTATATTCAAATTTAATTTTTTTAAAATGTTTTTATAAATAAAGCAAAATTTAGGTGTTTTTAGAGTGAAATTAATTGTTTTTTTTCAATAGTTGATAATCCAGTAATAATTGAACAATGATTTATCTACACAATGGAGCTAATTTATTTACTTCATAACTCACTACATTTTTTGTAAGTTGAAATCATTTTTCTTGAGCGGCACTTTGAATTGTTTTTGATATAATACTATAATATTTTTTTAAAAAAAATGGGGCTACAAAACTTAAGAATATTTTGTGATAATTCTATATAAATGTGTTTTTCAAAACAACATTACAATAGTTTTGAAAAATAACATGATAATTTTTTCTCTTAAATGGAACTTTTATTTTTCTAACTCACTACGTTGTTTGTTGTATTGCAATTTTTTCGTGAACAATACTCTGAACTATTTATTGATAATCTTCTATTACCCATATTTTTTTTAAAATTGAACTACCTAACTTGTGATTTTTTATAGTCCAGTACAAATTTTTTCCCAAAATAATAATTCAAAAATTATGAAAATGGCTCAATTTGTTTTCTCCCAAATGGCACTAATTAATTTTATAACTCACTACAATTTTTTTGTATTGCAATTTTTTCTTGATCGATACTCCAAATTCTTTTTCGATAATCTAACAATGTGATCACTCAACTGTCGGTGATCCGCGGTAAAACTCTTGTGGCTGACGGTGACGGATGAGAATGTTGCAATAATAGTGTGACAATGTTGTGAATGTGGCAGTGTAATAATGACATTGTAAACTCTTATTTTGATATTTTCATAATTTTTTACTCTTATTCAAGAGTTTTCAATCTTAAATGGATCTAGTGTTTAAAGTCAATATAGGAATTAATGAACATTCTAAATAACTAGATAAGCATTTTCATAACATTAATATAAATATTAAAATATTTCTTTAATTTATTCTTTATTGAGTCGCGCATGTGAAAAAGTTCAGCTCTTGTTATATGAAACTTTATTTTAAAACTGTTACAAATTTTTTCCCATCCGTTAATTTTTTTTTTCTCTTCACGTTTCAAAATATATACGGAGTATACGGAGGAGGGGAGTGCGTACTTTTATTCTTCAAAAAATTTTCCTTTCACATTTTCAAATGTATGATTAGTAGTTAGTACACTAATTAATTTATTAAAATGGAATCCCGTAAATTTTGGGACCCTTGTTTCTCTAACTTTTTCCCCAAAGTTTCCCATTTTCAAATGTATGATTATTAGTATATAGACTATATACGGAGTAATTGACTTTTTTGAATACTAATAATTCTATTAAAATATAGTATCCCTTCACAACTTCCTATTGAAAACTCTTGAATAAGAGTAAAAAATTATGAAAATATCAAAATATGAGTTTACAATGTCATTATTACACTGCCACATTCACAACATTCGGGGTGTGGTTTTTGAATGACCGATTATAAAACAAGTAGTTTTCAAAAACCGAAGGTCATTTACGTAATATCTTAGAACTGAAGACTAAATATATATTGCATATTCTTGCGTGATCGTAAGGTCCATGCTTATTTCATGGACATTAGTATATTGATATCATGAAAAAATTAGATCTTTTGCAAAAAAACATTCACTTAGTGACACACTAAAAATGTGAGAAGATCAACATGAGAAATGTAGACCTTAGGACCACAAAAGAACAACACAGTATAGAATACCACATTTAATTAGGAGTATTTATGAAGTTTACTCTTAATTAATTTATTAAAATGACAATCTTTAAATTTTGGGACGTTTGTTAGGACTAAGCTTTCTCTAACTTGTGAACTTTTCAAATTTGATTGTTCAAACTTTATGTTTAGACTTCAAAGATTCGAGCTAAATTTACTACTCGTATTATGCCATTATTTCAATTTCCTGATTAAAACATCGGTAATAACTAACACTACGTATGTGGTATGTCACACAATTGACTTGTTTATGGGTGGACAAAAACACCAAATTAGCATCATACTCCCTCTTTCTTAAAACGTTCTTCCCAGTTCCCTTTTTTTCCATCCTAAAACTAACTATCCATTAGGAAAAAATGACAAACGACATTAATACCCTCATGTATTTACACCAATTATCTTCTAACTCTATATTTTGAATGATTGCAAAAAAAAATTCATAAAATCTTTTTTAAGGAGGGTAAAATTTGAAGTCAAAACCAAAAATTAAAAATGAGGAAAAGTCAAACTGGGAAGAAAGAATTAGGACGGAGGGAGTATTAGGTAATGTGTTATGAAAAGCTTGATTGGGGTGTAAAGATATATGATGTGGAGTGATTAAAAATGAGTATTATGGTGAGTGTGATGGAAAGTGATAAGTTATGAATATATGTTAAATTTTGATTGATTCATATATTTAAAATAAAAAAATAAGGAGGGAAGGGGGGAAGGGGGCACCGCCCGTGAAGTGGGTGACGGGAAGAGGGGCAAAATTGGATTATCGTTAACCGCAACACCCCTTCACTTGAAGCTGGCGTCATGGGTAGTGACGCCCTCCCTCACACCTAGTAACACCTAGCCTTATTCCGGTTCGTAATGATACCGAACCATTATATATATCATGTTTTTGAACATGATTTATTTTTTAAATGTGATTTATCCAATTTTGTCTAAAATAATCAAATTAAACGAAAAAATCAGGGAAAGAGGACTACTCCCTCCGTCCCTAAATAGATTACAATTTTTTTTCTCTCCCCTCGATAACTTTTGTTTGTTTACGTGATTTCACTAAATATTTGATAAAATAAAATATTCTTGTCATCTCTTGTTTTGTAGAACTTTTGACGTAGTTTTTTAATATGTAATTTTTATATCTTATTAATATGTCAATTTGTAAATAAAATGATTTTAAAAAGTAAAAAATTTTACTCCGTAACCCGCAATTTGTAATCAAGTTGGGGAGAGAGGGAGTATAAAGTCTAAATATTGCTAGCGGACTAGCGTCACTAGGGAAACGACTTTTCGAAAAAGTGAGGCTTGAACAGGCCCACAAATGGAGGGTTGAACTTTTTGGGGGAATTCGTATTTAGTACGGGTAAATATACTCCCTCCGGCTCCAATTTGATTACAAATTACGGGTTACGGAGTAAAATTTTCTATTTTTAGAAATCATTTTATTTACAAATTGGTATATCAATAAAATATAAAATTACATATTAAAAAACTACATCAAAAGTTCTACAAAACAAAAGGTGACAAGAATATTTTATTTCATCAAATACTTAATGAAATCGCGTAAACAAACAAAAGTTATCAAGAAGAGAGAAAAAAAAATTTGTAATCTATTTAAGGATGGAGAGAGTACACATCATTTGTATCAAATTAAATATTTTTATTTTTTGTCCAAAAGAGGTCTTTATTGGTTAATTTTCATGATACTAAAATTAATGAAACATTCTCTTTTTTTAGTAAAGCTCATTTCTCATTTTCTGTTCTTTAATTTTATACCATTTTTTTATTTTAATCAAAATTTAAATTAAATAAAAAAAAATAGAAAAGAAATAAAGAAAAAAAGTAAATCTTTTGCAGTATAGAAAAATAAAGTCATGAAGGAAATATTTTACGCATTGGTGAAAAAGATATTATTAATATATAATTAACTACAGTTTATATATTAAAAATACGTTACTCAATTTTCTTATGGTTCCCACATATTGAAAAAGAAAAAAAGCTTCTTTAGACAAAAAATGAAAATATTTAATTTGACAAATGAAGCATATGTTAACTTTTTATTACGGAGTACATTTTTTATTTTAAACTCAAACATTTCTTTATTTTTAAAACATTTTTTAAAATGTAGGTTTGGAAAAACAATTTTTCATTATTTCAGACACAAACATTTTTCTTCTCTTTATGAAAAAAAAGAAAACCATTAGGAAAAGGAGAGGGGGCGTTGGCGTCCAATTCTAAAAGCATAGAGAGCAGCGAAGTTATTCGCATCTTATTTGAAGTATATACTTTTATCCAAAGGGGCGTCGATGTAGCAGTATCAGAATCATGAGAGGCAACAGTATAAGTTTTGAAACATGAGCGTAACAGTACACATTTAATAAACCGCCATGATTGTTGGTCCAATAAGCTCCGAGTCAAGAATATGTCACTTAGGTAGGGGTGGACACGGCACGGTTTCGGAACCGCCGGTTCCGGTACCGCCACCCCTTGGTACCGGTACCGTGACCGGACCGGCCGGTACCGGTTCCGGTACCCGGACCGGCGGTTCCGGTACCGGACCGGTCACCCCTAATTTATTTTTTTTTGCTTTTTTATTAAATTTTGTGAAAAAAATAGCCTTAGCCTGAATTCCTCTTCTGTATCTCCGGCTCAATTCCTCTTCTCTCTTCTTATTGGACCGCTGGACAAAAAAAAAACGGTACCTGGGAAAATCAAGTCTAGTGGATAGCTGGGAAAATCAAAAAAAAAAAAAAGAAGCAGAAGGCCGAATAACAGAAGGCTGAGCAGAAATGCAGAATGCTGAAGAATTAATGACCGAAGGCTGGG
Organism: Cuscuta campestris; assembly: GCA_900332095.2. Taxonomy (NCBI): domain Eukaryota; kingdom Viridiplantae; phylum Streptophyta; class Magnoliopsida; order Solanales; family Convolvulaceae; genus Cuscuta; species Cuscuta campestris. The sequence goes on along the minus strand of OOIL02000889.1, from coordinate 1,277,360 downwards.
AAAAAAAAAAATACAAACGGTACCGGAACCGGAACCGGAACTGCCGGTGCCGGTACCAAAAATGGGTACCGGAACCGGTACCGTGGGGGGCGGTGCCGGTACCGTTCCCCGGAACCGGAGACACGTGACGCCTGCGGTGACGGTAGCGGTACCGGCGGTACCGTTGCCGGTAGCGGTACTGTACCGGTACCGTGTCCAGGCCTACACTTAGGTTGTGTTTGGTTGAAGGCATAATATTTTAGAAAGGAAAATGAAATTCTAGAAACATTATTTTCAAATCATATTTTCCGTTGTTTGGTAGAAAAGAAAATATTTTCTCAAAAAATCATTTCTTTTATTACTATATCTATTTTTTAAACCTCTTCCTCTTTCATTTTTTCCGTTATCCAAATATTTCCTTTTTTTGTAATTTCAAAATTTAAACTTTGAATTTAAAAATTAAAAATTAAAACTTAAAATTAAATTTTAGAAACTAAAAATCTAAAATTTATAACTTAAAATTTAAAATGTCATATTTAAAATCTAAAATTTGAAATTAAAAAATTAAAATTTACATCGAAAATAAAAAGTTAAAATTTAAAACTTATATTGAAAAAATTTAAAATTTAAAATTCTAAATATAAAATATAAAAATTAAATTTTATAATATAAAAGTTTTTAAAAAAATTTAAAATATAAGACTTAATATTTAAAATTTAAAATTCAAAACTCAAAACTTATTTAAAATTTAAAATTTGAAATTGAAAATTTCAAATTTAAAATTTAAATTTAAAATTTAAAATTTAAAATTTAAAATTTAAAATTTAAAATTTAAAATTTAAAATTTAAAATTTAAAATTTAAAATTTAAAATATAAAATATAAAATATAAAATATAAAATATTAAATATTAAATATAAAATATAAAATATAAAATATAAAATATAAAATATAAAATATAAAATATAAAATATAAAATTTAAAATTTAAAATTTAAAATTTAAAATTTAAAATTTAAAATTTAAAATTTAAAATTTAAAATTTAAAATTTAAAATTTAAACTTAAAGATTCAAAATTTAAAATTTAAAATTAAAATTTAAAATTTATAATTTATAATTTCAAATTGAAAACTTAGAATTTAAAATTTAGAATTTAAAATTGATAATTTATAATTTATAATTTATAGTTTATAATTTAAAATTTAATATTAAAATCTTAAAATTTGAAAAATAAAATTTAAAATTTATAACTGAAAATTTAAAATTTAAAACAAAAAACTTAAATTTAAAATATAAAATTTTAAATTTTAAATTAAATTTTAAATTAAAAATTTAAATTTAAAATTTGAAAATTAAAAACTTTAAAATTTATTATTAAGAACTAAAAATTTAAAATTTAAAATTAGAAATTAAATTTCCAATTTTAGATATCAAATTTTGGATATTATATTTTAATTTTTTTAGTTGTTTATTTTAAATTTTAAAATTTAAAACTTAGATTTATTTTTAAATTTCAAAACTATAAAGTAAAAAAAGGGGTATGGGGTGGATGGAGGTTGGGGGTGTGTGAGGGACGCAGCAGATAGAGAATTAAAATTTTCCTTTGATTTTTTATGTAAATTGTTTTCATTCCTTTTGGAGGAATTATCTGAAAAATAATTATTTCCACTAATGTCACCAAATACAGGAAAATGAATCAGAATTTTTCTAGAAAATATTTTCTCCTCAACCAAATACGCTATTTTATACAATTTTGAGTCATTAAAATGATGGTTCAAAATTGTGGTATACAAGGTTACGACAACTCTCCCAACCAGTCGTGCTAACAATGATTTTAAAATAAAAAAATTAATAAAAGAAAGAATTTAATGTCTCATTCAACCGTCATGCATAATCTATTCACATATCTGTAAACACATTATGCATTTTAACAAATATTAATTTCTAATGATGAAAATACTTGCATGGGTTTTCGTGAATACCTCAAACATAAAATACTTTCTCTATTCACATAAATGAACACAATATATTTTCAATATCTCTTTTACTTTGGAGTTGTTTTAGAAAGCTTAAACAAAGTAATATTTTATATTTTATGGCATTGTTTTGTATTTTAATTATATTTTGAGTTATATGCATATATAGTCCGTGTGTGGTGTTTCATAAGTTAGTAGATAGTACTCAAATTTTTAAAAACTGTCAAATAGTCTTTGTGGTCAAACAAGCATAGTATAATTCATCCTTATATTAAAAAAATTGTAAAATATATGCAACACGCGTGTATTATGCAAAGCCGTGAATCATGTAACAGTAAAAAAACTAATCGAAAATTTCAATTGTAATGTGTAACTTTGAACCATAGTACAATATCTTCCATCTTTTAGTTTTACTCTTACAATGGATTCTTATGCTCTTCTATAGTGATATTTTTGAATCGTAGTACAATATTCTATGTGAACTCGACATTATTCTATTTTTTCTAGTAGCTTTATTATAAAGTAAAATCGTGTGGGAAAAGAGTTAGTTCACCTTTAACCACGAAGACGATGACAATTTCATGAGATAAACTTCTTGTTTTGTCACGATTCACATCTTTACACAGTACACCTATGTTCTGTGTGCTTTACGTTTTTCTTAAAAAATAGATTAATTATGTATTAGTTCTTTGACCACGAGAACTATTTTACAACTTTTAAAAGTACATGGATTATTTATCTACTTATGAAAGATCACATGAACTTTTTGTGCATTTAACTCTTTTATTTTTTCCCCTAAATCCGTCACTCATTGAGATCAGTGTTTTTAAACTCGGATGGGACCAAACGGTCCGACCGATTGAATTGTAACTCGGACACACAACTTGACCAGTCCAAACTCCAAAACTCGGTAAAATCCAAATTGACCCAGGACTTGCCCTCCCTATCGGGTCATGGTCCGGGTTAACATCATTGGTTTAGATCTAGATATTTTTCGGTCCGGTTCCAATCGGGACGGGGAAGAGGTGGATTTTTTGGGTCCCAATCTACACCAAGGATTGCACCCACCGCTCTGTGTGTGTATAAAAGGAGAGGCGTAAATGCGGCACATATTCTCCCAATCCTTCTCTACTACAACTTCTTCTACTTGCAAATTGGATTTTATATTATTTTTATTTATTTATTCCCTGCTTTTTCAACCAATTACTCCGTAATTAATTAATTTTCCCCTCGGGGATTGCAATATTTATCAGTAGCTCCATCCTTCTTTTCCCAATCCATTTCTCTCTCTATATTCCTATATATTCGTCGTATATATATAGAGTCCGGATCGAATTTATGATTGGCCCATAGCTTCTTCTTCGTCTTCGTCTCTGCTGCTGAAGAACTAAGCCAGAAGAGAGAACAACCAAATATGGTTGGAGAAAAGAACACCATCTCCCTCGAGGAGATCAAGAACGAAACTGTTGATCTGGTATGTCATTCATTCATTCATCTCCCTAGATTCCCCTTTTCTGTTCATTATTCTGTATTAATACCGATCTGGATCGACGAGATTTCGATTGTTATTAGTCCCGATTGGCCGGACGGCAGCGAGTTCTCCCCCGGAGAGATTTTCCGGCGGGAGAGAGATTTTTTATTGCCTTGTTTGGTAGTTCCGTATCTCGCTTTCTGTTTTGGGCACGAGTCGTAGTTTTACTTTACCAAACGCCTTTACTCAAACCTTTGCTTGTTTCCATTATCGTCTCTCGAGCTCTTCCAAACGCAACCTAGTGTCGGTTTAATTGACTGCCCGGTAAATCCATTTTTTCACAGTACTGTTTGAGTTTGTTACCCGTCCCAAATTACTCGGCGTATAACAATTTTCCATTTACAAGTCAAAATTGTGCATTTTTTAAAAGTAATTTTTTATAAACATAATTTAAAAAATTTACATTAAGGTAAAAATAATATTTTATTTTATCGAAGTATTTATTTTTGTTAAGAAAATTAATTTTTAATAGTGTCAAATCCAAATCCATTAGAATACATAAAATCAATCATTTCCTAGACAGAAAATTTAACTAACTATATGACATAAATTAATAATTAATAAAAAACACTAATAAATAAAATTAACTTTAGTATAAAGTCAGAGTTACGTTTGGACTCTTCCGTATATGGTACTGTGTTTATAAATTAAAATAATACGGAGTACCGTATAATAAATTAATAATTTAATAAATTAATAATTTCCTTCTGTTTTTGTCATGTGCTTATTTTTTTTCAACGCTCTTTACAATTTTTCCTTTTTTATTTTTCGTTTTTATCTCAGTATTGACTCCGGGCGAAAAATACGGAGAATTTGTTTAATAATACGCCGGCTGACTTGAATACTCCGTATTTTTTATCTACTATTTTGGAATTTTACTGGTTTTCTGTTATTTTAAAGCGTACTCTTAGTAACAGTAAATACTTATCCGATCCTATACAAATTCTTGTTTGTTTTTTTAATGGAACTTCGCAAAAAGTAAAATTAGGTACAATCCAAGTTTTGTACTAGTAGTTTAAAAAAAGAGTTTTAAAAAACAATCCCGCTAGGTTCAGACCACTTGGTATACACCAAATTGTACAACAAAAGTTACATCAACATTCTGATGGCTCACATTAACATAAAATATTAATACAAAGTTTAAGTTTTGTGATCATATTTTGTGCTATCAAACTTGGTGTAAACCAAATGCTGTGCTAAGTAGCATTATTTTTTTGGTAATGATCATCAATCCAATCATTTATTCTTTTCCTAAATAGAATAAATTTCTTTTTGTACAATCGAAGAAGAAAACAGAAGTTTTTAAAAAATTACTGTCTCATAATTATCTTCTTGGATAAGTTTCACTCAATTTTTTACTCCTTTGTCCCTCCAAACTTTTGTGAGTTTGACTTTTAAAGAATTTGAAGGGAGTATATTTTAGTGCTGACTTTTTAAAAATGTATGAGTAAATTAATAGTGAAAAAATATGATGTGATAAGTAAGTTAAGAATTAGTAGGGGTAAAAATTATATTTTAATAGAATTAAAAAATATTTTTTGAGACCGATGAAAAAGAAATATATGAATAGTACTCCCTCCGTCCCAGAGTATTTGTCCACTTTCATTTTTGCACACCATCCAATACACTTCTTTAATCCATTTTATCTTGTAATTTGTATATTAAAAAATTATAAAAATTATATATTAATAATCTATATGTTAAGACAAATCAAACAAGATCACACATTACTATATTAAGGATTACACATTGAGAGAATTTGATGAGTCAAAGTGCTTAGATGAATAGTTCCAAAAGTCAAAAGTGGACGAATATAGCGGGACGGGGAGCCTCTCTTCAGCCCTTAGAGCTATAATTTTATCTGCGATTGATGCGTGAGCATCAAGAACCTGCCTATAGCGATCCAAGAGGTCCGCTCCACTGGAGTCCATGCAATACGCTACCTCTTTTGTAAAGAGGCACGCGGCCAGATACAGAAGATACAGAAAAAGAATAATAAGGACCCGGATAATCGTAGTGTCAGTAACACCGTCTTAAACTAAATATTCGCTGATTTTCGTTCACACATGAATTATGTGCTAAGAGATTAATTGGAATCAAAAGAATATGGCCGACCATGGACTGTTTTTAACACCTTTTTAGGGTTCGTTTGGTAAAAGCTTTTGTGATTACTTTCTCTGTCTCAAATTAATCTTCTTTATTTCTTTTTGGGTTATCTTAACTTAATCTTCTTTTTGCTTTTTTGGAAAATTTTTTGTGGCTCATATGTATTCTCTTTTCTACATTATTTTTAACCAAATGATTTTATTTTCTTTAAATTTCGTGCAAGTTAAACTAGGATTATTAATTTGGGACGGAGGATTTATATATCTTTACTTTAAGAATCATAGATCTAATACCAAACATAGGCCTGTGTTGGGTTGTTTTTCTCAACTCAGTTTCCCTATTTCACCGTTCCAAATTTTATTCGCACGATTTTTATCCTTTTTTTATATAAAAAAATCACGTACGTTTTCTTTTTATTTTGTGACATAAAATACGTCTAATAAGAGGAATAAAAATAGTATGTGTTTTTTAAAAAAAAGTATAATAAGACAGTCACCATTACGTTACGTGACATGTTTGGTAACTTATGTTAGTTGGGTTTAGAAATTTAATGAGGGAACGAACAGATTTGTTTGGGCAAATTATAAATTACTCCCTCCCTTCCGAAACATTGGGCCAATTTGGGAATAACATTTTCAATTAGCGTTAGCGTTTTGGATAAAATTTTAACGGTGCAGATTAACTTCGAAAACGCTAACGCTAAAGGCTACCCGTAAATAGCCTTTTCAAAACGCTAACGCTAATCTCTAACGCTTTTCCCAAACAGGCCCATAGTTTGAGAATAATTTAATAAAAATTGCATTGCATATTAAGATAAGAATGATTTAATTAATGAGGACAATTACGGACTGTATTAGAATGCTAGCAATACAATTTGTATTTATTGTTTGAGAATCTAAATTCGTCTAGTTTAATTGCAAAACATCGAATATTTGGGATTAAGAAATTAAAATAAGTACGATAATAATTAAGATAAAATAAGTACGATAATAATTATAACAATTATTTCAGGTACATATAGATGTATATATATAGGGAGTATTTAAAAAATTAGGCCGGTGCAGTATATATAGTGGCGACATGCATGTGACGAATGAGTTGTTTATATTCCATTGGAAAAAGAAGAGAGTTGTATCCATCTGGCAGCAGACCTTCTTTTCCCACATTAAATAATCAAAATGGCTTCACGGAAAAGCATTTTATTCCTTCCAAATCTTTTCACGTGCTTGATATTCTTTTTTACAGTAGTATTAATTATTAGTTAATTAATTATTTAATGCTGAGTATCTTCCAAATAGAGAAAATTCACTTGCAATATAATTGTTTGATCTTTTTTTCACAACAAATCACTTTATGTCATGTTTGATCTCGATTTCAAATCCATTTTCTTTAAATATTGGCGTGTTAAAATAAAAAGTAAATTTACTCCGTATTTATTTAAAATTTACATCAAAAGTTTTATGTGGAGGTAATTGGCCGAATGATTTCAACCATTCTATACCAATGTTGTTAAACTTAGACCAAACAGGCAAGTCAGACACTTAAAACCCCGGGAAAAATTGAAATTGATCCAAAAAACTTAGGAAACCCGAGACTTGATTCTATGGCATTATTTTGATGTATCATTAAAAAACAATCTAGAATTTTATTATATTGAGAGTATTGTTTCCAAGTGAGGTCTTTGTCGACATAGGCCAACTATGTGCAATAAATAAACAATTGTCTTTGTGGTCTCCATTTGGAAAATAACATTTACGTACGTTTTCCGTGGTACAATTTTGGTTGGTTAGTTTAGTTAGGTGGCGTTTGGCTCTGAACTTTAAGGTTGGGTACTCTGACCGCCCAATGGAATGGTCTTTCCAAGGGGTTTTTTTTCCTAAGTTTCTTCAAACTTGAAGAAGAATCAATTTATTTTTTAATGTTGTTTTATAGAGTTTTTTATGCTCTTCAAATTTTTTTATAAATTTTTTTTTAATGTTGTTTTTAGACATTACTCTGTAGTTTTTATTTCTACTAATTTTTTTTAAATTTTACGCGAATACTCCTCATGTATGACTTTTATTGAAAATAGAGAGTGCTATTTTTGAAATTTCATTAAAAAAATTAGTTTTAGAATATTTTTCAAATTAGTTAATCAATCGATCTAGTTTTCTTTATACGAGTAATTAAAAAAGAAAAAAGAACAAATTATGGACTATGCCTCCAACGGTGAAAGGCCAAATCGACGCCGGGAAAATTGGGCGATGACTTGCGAAGATAGGGAGAATAGTCCGCAAAATGAGGCGTTTTGACTGTTGACTGTAGCTGCGAATTTGTCGCGTATGGGGCCCCATCTCAGTATTTGAAAGTCAACTTTGAATAGGTTTAATAATCATTAGTCATTATTTTTTTTTGATGATATTATTAGTCAGTAATTATTTGTTCTGCTTTCAATATTAAATAAAAATTACTGTGATATTTTTGGTACAGTTATATAATTTGTTTTTCTCCATTTTAAACCTTTATTTTCCTCCACTTCTTTTTGTCCCTCTATTATCTTTTTCTCTTTCCTACTCAACTGACCCCACCCCTCTTTTTTCCTCCACTCTTCTATTGTGGGGAGGACCTTTTTCCATCAAAGAGACCCAAAATTTACTCCTTATAAGGGTTTTTTTCCATAGTATTGGTATGAAGTAGTAGGTGATAAGAAACAATTAATGTGTATTTAATATTTACAATTTTCTTAATTATTTGGTAAAAGTAGTGATACATGTATATACTCTACAGATTATTATGTAGTACGGAGTATATCTTTTCTTGAAATTTTTAACTATTTTTAGTGTGCTACGCACAATAGAAAATGTAATTATTTTGACATCTAAATTTAAAGAACCATGCTACAATTACACCAAAAAATGTACCCCACTTGTACACCACAGCTTTGCACAGACATTTTGATGATTTACACCGACATAAGTGTTGGTGCGTTAACAAAAATGTACACGGGCACAAATGTTGGTGCGTAAACAAAAAATTAGTTTTACACCAACACAAAATGTTGGTGCAAACCTGCGGGGTACAAATTGGGATATAAATGTTGGGGTACACATAGCTTAATCCAAATTTAAAAGCAACTCGGAGATGTTTCTATTTCTGTTAAAAAACTGAAAACTACACACTCCAAAGGAAAAAAATTGAGAATCGTTTTCAGAATCAGTCTGGAAAACAAGTGTTACAACATGTGATTTTGCTAACCTCATTGGAACGGTTGGAAATGGCAGGAGAAAATCCCAATAGAGGAAGTGTTCCAGCAGCTGAAATGCAGCCGGGAGGGGCTGTCCTCGGAGGAGGGAGCCAACAGGCTTCAGATATTTGGCCCCAACAAGCTGGAGGAGAAGAAAGAGAGCAAAGTGCTCAAGTTCCTGGGGTTCATGTGGAACCCGCTGTCTTGGGTCATGGAAGCCGCGGCCATCATGGCCATTGCTATGTCCAACGGGGATGGGCGCCCGCCCGATTGGCAGGACTTTGTCGGCATCATCTGCTTGCTTGTCATCAACTCCACCATCAGTTTCATTGAAGAGAACAACGCTGGTAATGCCGCTGCTGCTCTCATGGCTGGCCTTGCTCCTAAGACCAAGGTAATAATTAATTCTATACAAAATGATGACATGTTTATAGTAACTAGAAAGATTAAAAAGGGAATGGCCACAAGAATGATTTTTTTCAAATGTTATTTTGTATCCGTTGGCCGCAAGAAAGAGTTCGAAGCTCATCACCGTCATTTAAATTCCAAAAAAGTTCATGTTTTTGAACTCAAACTTCAACATGGCCTCCATTGATGAAAGCTGAATAATGCCAGCTAAAACATGACATGGTGTTCTTGAGATGCTGATAGTGTTTGTTCTTGAGCTTGGAATTGAGTTTGAACTCAAGACTTGTTTCAAACTCAAACCTCTTCATGGCCTCCATTGATGAGAGCATACATAATGTTAGCTAAAAGTTTGCGATGAAATAATTACAGGTGCTCCGGGATGGGCGATGGAGTGAACAGGAGGCTGCAATTCTCGTCCCTGGAGACATTGTGAGCATCAAATTAGGAGACATCATTCCTGCCGATGCCCGTCTTCTAGAAGGGGATCCTTTAAAGGTTGACCAGTCTGCCCTGACCGGAGAATCTCTCCCGGCAACGAAGTATCCCGGTGACGAAGTCTTCTCCGGTTCGACGTGCAAGCAAGGAGAGATCGAAGCCGTCGTCATAGCAACTGGGGTTCACACGTTCTTCGGAAAGGCGGCGCATCTCGTCGACAGCACCAACCAGGTCGGCCACTTCCAGAAGGTTCTTACTGCCATTGGAAATTTCTGCATCTGTTCGATCGCGGTGGGGATGCTAGCGGAGATCATCGTCATGTACCCAATCCAGCACAGGAAGTACAGGGATGGAATCGACAATCTCCTCGTTCTGTTGATCGGCGGGATTCCGATCGCCATGCCGACGGTTCTGTCGGTCACGATGGCTATCGGGTCCCACAGGCTGTCGCAGCAGGGAGCCATTACGAAGAGGATGACTGCGATTGAGGAGATGGCCGGAATGGACGTGCTGTGCAGTGATAAGACTGGGACACTGACTCTGAACAAGCTGAGCGTGGACAAGAACTTGATTGAGGTGTTTGCGAAAGGTGTGGATAAAGAGTTTGTTCTCCTTTGCGCCGCGAGGGCTTCGAGGACTGAGAATCAGGATGCCATTGATGCTGCCATGGTTGGGATGCTTGCTGATCCCAAGGAGGTATTTCGTACTATTCCGTATTTCTAACTTGTTAGTTCTTAGATTGCCCTTTTAACCCTCATTGTCAAAGGCTCAACTGCATTATTTTTGAATAAAATAAGGAAAATAAAGAGGTAAAATAGTGAGAGAAAGACCCTTTGTTTGGTAAAATCCCAAAAAATTTGGGTCTGAGGAGGAGGGCGTGTGTATGCAGATTGTACCCTTGATAGTAGAGCCTTTTTCAGACAAAACAAGGATTGAAAAAGAAAATAGCCCTGAATTTGTATCATTCTCCATCTCTCTAGAATAGAAGGAAAAATCATTGCTTGTTAGTATAAAATTTACATGATTAGTCTACCTTATGAATTCTGAAATTTATTTTTGGCATATTCTTGAGTAAACACAAAAGTGCTCTGTAGAATCAAGAACACTTCTTTGATTTCCTAGCCCGTTAACGCTTCTTCTCCACACAAAAACACAAAATTCTTGAGAAACAAGTCACATCAAGAACTCACTCTCTGACCACATAATCTTATGGTGTTCTTATGCTGAGCATTATTAATTCTTTGTTAGGCACGAGCTGGTATTAAAGAGATCCATTTCCTACCCTTCAATCCTGTGGACAAGAGGACTGCCCTAACTTACATTGATAGTGAAGGCAATTGGCACCGTGTTAGTAAAGGTGCCCCGGAGCAGGTCTGCATCTCATTTCTTCTCTTCTCTTCAATTAATAAGACATGAAAAATCTTTATAAAGAAGAACAGGTTATTTGTTACTTACTGAACTGCTTCTTGGTCTCATCTCTTTTAGATTTTGCAACTGTGCAATGCTCGGGATGACGTCAAAAGAAAGGTTCATTCAGTCATTGACAAGTACGCCGAACGTGGGCTTAGGTCATTGGCTGTGGCTACACAGGATGTGCCTGAGAAGGTGAAAGAGAGCCCAGGAACCCCATGGCAATTTGTGGGGTTGCTACCCCTCTTTGATCCTCCCAGACATGACAGCGCTGAAACTATTCGCAGGGCCTTAAATCTTGGTGTTAATGTCAAAATGATCACAGGTGCATAATTCTTCTTACCATATTTGTTGATTAGTGTCTTGATATCTTTTTATTTTCCTCCAACATTATTCAAATTTTTGCTGGTTATGTTTTAGGTGATCAACTTGCGATTGGTAAGGAGACAGGACGTAGACTTGGGATGGGAACAAACATGTACCCGTCTTCTTCTTTACTTGGCCAAGATAAAGATGCTTCCATTGCTGCTCTTCCAGTGGAGGAACTGATTGAAAAGGCCGATGGTTTTGCTGGAGTGTTTCCAGGTCTGTGCATTTGATTCATTCTCCCTTTTGGTAACCCGATAATACCAGAGAAAAGCCAGTAACTGTTTGAATTTCCCATGTTTATTTGTACTTAATAAATGTGAAAGATGACGTGTTTGTGTTTGTGTGTGATGTACAGAGCACAAATATGAAATAGTGAAGAAACTGCAAGAGAGGAAACACATTGTTGGGATGACAGGAGATGGTGTGAATGATGCCCCTGCTCTAAAGAAGGCCGATATTGGAATTGCAGTTGCTGATGCTACTGATGCTGCTAGGAGTGCATCTGATATTGTGCTCACTGAACCAGGGCTGAGTGTTATTATCAGTGCTGTTTTAACTAGTAGGGCCATTTTCCAGAGGATGAAGAACTATACCGTAAGCTCTTATTTCAAACTACATCTTTTTACGATATGAAAACCGGGTCCCACTCTCATGTCTCACCGCACACCTCAGTGACTGGGTGGGGAGGGGGGCCCATTTGTGACATGGGGGAGAAAGTTGATGATTTATGCTACTAACTGATTTCAATTATTTTTGGTTGGTTTGAACAGATCTATGCAGTTTCCATCACAATACGTATTGTGGTAAGCAGAATAACTGCATTGCAAGAATTATAATTAGTATCCTTTTTTTGGGGTAATTATCCCAACTTAACGGCACCCTTTTGTGTGTTTTGCAGTTCGGTTTCATGTTTATCGCGTTGATATGGAAATATGACTTCTCTGCATTTATGGTTCTTATCATAGCCATTTTGAATGATGGTAAACCATCATAACAGCCTAAATCCTGTTTACTTAATCCTCTTTCTTTCACATATGAGCTCATCGTGTTATCATTTTTTTTTCTTTACAGGGACCATCATGACCATCTCAAAGGATAGAGTAAAACCCTCTCCATTGCCAGATAGCTGGAAACTGAAAGAGATTTTTGCCACCGGCATTGTTCTTGGAGGGTATTTGGCTTTGATGACAGTTGTTTTCTTCTGGCTCATACATGACACCGACTTCTTCTCCGTAAGAAATTATGTGGTTTTCTTGATATGCATTAGGCTCCATTTGTTTCAAAAAAAACTTCTTTTTCTTGAAAACAAGTTTATTTGCGTATAAATGTAATGGATTTTGCATTTACTGTTTGTTGTTGACAGGACAAATTTGGGGTGAGATCACTCAGGCATAACGACAAGGAAATGATGGCGGCCCTATACCTCCAAGTCAGTATAGTGAGCCAAGCTCTCATCTTTGTAACCAGATCCCGCAGCTTTTCTTTCCTTGAACGCCCTGGATATCTGTTGCTCTTTGCATTTTTGGCTGCCCAGCTGGTAAATACTTTTTCTGTTTCCAAACAAGCCCTAAAGAACACTTACTAGTGCATGCATGAAAAAACAAAAAACAAAAAAAAAAGTTCAGCTTTGAGACCCTCTACTCAATGTGCAGGTTGCGACAGCAATTGCTGTGTGGGCTGACTGGGGATTCGCGAGGATCAAGGGTTGTGGATGGGGATGGGCTGGTGTCATTTGGCTTTACAGCGTTGTTACTTATTTCCCACTCGACGTGTTGAAGTTTGCCACTCGTTATGCCTTGAGTGGAAAGGCATGGCTGAACTTGCTAGAGAACAAGGTATAATAAATACATCCTCTAGAGTTTAAATTTAAAAAAAAAAAAGACAACAAAAATGCTAGAAACCCACCAAGTTCTTCGCACATACAGTAATTGTCAATGAGAAATATAATGTCAGTGGAACACTAATGGTGTCACCCTTGGTGGGTTTTGATCTTTCCTAGTCTGATGTGTTTTGATGTGGATTACAACAGACTGCCTTTACCACAAAGAAGGACTATGGAAAGGAGGAGAGGGAAGCACAATGGGCTCATGCCCAAAGGACTTTACATGGACTTCAACCACCCGAGTCTTCGAATCTCTTTACCGAAAAGAACAGCTACCGAGAGCTGTCAGAAATTGCAGAGCAAGCAAAGCGTCGAGCCGAAGTGGCCAGGTATGGTGTTGTGAACACTTAGCACATTTTCATTTGAACCAACTTTTAAACGTGGTCATGGTTCATTTGGTATGAGTCATGCTAGGGTGCCCTAAAATATATAGTCCCAAGTTTTTACACTCATTTTTGCTCTCACAGACATAATAAATGGGTAGCAAGGTCCAACAATTTTGTTTAGAAAATTGTGAAAAACACGATTTTTACCAAAAAAAACCTGGAATCCCCTTACCTATGTTTCTTGTTGTTGACTATTGTTTACGTTATTTTTTTTTTTTGCAGGCTAAGGGAGCTTCATACGCTCAAAGGTCATGTTGAGTCGGTGGTGAAGCTCAAAGGATTGGACATTGAAACCATTCAACAGCATTATACCCTTTAAATTTAGTTTCCACAATTTGCCAGCCAGCTTCAAGCAGTTGCAAAGCAGGCACTTCGATAATGACGATTCAAGCAAACTAGATATACTGTAATTTCGCAACACAAAAACGCGTCCTTGCTTAGTTAACAAGTTTTTACTGTGTCTTGTCTTCTTCTCTCTTATATACGGAGTATATAGATATATGCAATGCACCAAGTTTCAGTAAGTTGTGATCTCATGTATTTTTCTTGGATTTCTAATGCGTTTGTTTGCATGCAATATTTTATGGCAAATTCGAATCCTTTTTTTGGGGAAATAATCTTGTCATGTAATAAAGCTTTTTTTTTTATGTTGCGAATAAACAAATGGTTGAACCAAGCTGAGATTAGCTTTTTCACAAATCTCATTGTCATCTATACGTAGCTTTTAAATTTCAGCCCATGCCCGGCTTTTAATGGTGGTTAATTCACTCCATGTTTGTCAATTTTTTCAGTGGAATAATCTTCTGAAAATTATGCCTACAATTAATTCATGCTGAGGAAACTAATTGTCAAGAAGTCAACTCTTTACCAGACATGGTCTTACTCTTTGTTTGGATTTTGTTTGGATGAAGTGAGAATGGGAAGAAAGAAAAATGGAGAGAAAATAATTAGAAAAAACTTGTGGTGGGAGGAGATGCAATTTTCTCCCCTATATTGGAGAGAATACTTTTCATTGGTAATTTTCTTTCCTACATTTTCTCACCAAAACAAATAATAGAAAATGCTTTGAATATTCATTTTCTCACCTTGTATTTTCTTTCCTCCCATTTTCTTATCATCCAAACAATGTGTTAGTGTCCACACTCTTTGTGGCAAAAACCCAATGAATAATACTAGTAGTAGCACTAAAATTCTTCCGCAAGTTGTAACGTTTTTTTTTTAAATATAAATTTTATGGTGATATATGTATACATTCATCAATGTAAGTACGAAGTCTATACAACATTTTTATTCTTAAGACTAGTAATCATCATCATTTTCACCTCTTGACCCCCCTAGGAATCTCCTAACAACCGCAGCGGCTGCACCAATGAACACAAAGAGGGCCAATGTGTCAAAACCGCCGCCAACGCCTATTGCAACACTCGGTCCGGGAGCAAAGAATGAGAATGGCGACCAGCCCCACCCGCCACCATAGAACGGCATGCTATACCCATATCCACCGACTAGAGGAGGAGCAACTGGTGGGTTAATGTATACATTGGTCCTGCGAAATTATAAATAATGAAACTGTGAAGTTGAGCAAGCTAAAGCAGATGTTTGTTTGTACTTTGCACAAAACAAATTTGTGTCACAACCATATAAGATTTGGTTTGTTGACTAATACATCGTCCGTACTCTTGAGGGAGGAGATATAGTGGGCAATTGGCATGTTTGGTTTTGTGCACCGCGAAACGATAGATACATTTCTCTATGCATACGATGTTCACTTGCCAAATGCATTGCCAACAAAAGGACAGTAACTGTCAATTACTCATAAAGGTAAAAATGTAAATAAACATTTTTTTAGTTGTCTCTAACCTCTACTCTTGCTTACACCCCTTCATGGATGATATGAAATGAAGAAGAGTAACAGTTGCTCTTCATCACCCTCACTCTCCGAAAAAAAAAACTCCTATGTAAGAAGAAGTCGTTACTCTCCATTACCCCTTCTTACACCCCATCCACTAGAACCTAGTCTCATAAAGGAATGTCCCGATTAATTTTTAAGGTTCTCTATTCGATTTTCTAATGCATCCCTTGGTTCCCTCCCTGTTTGTTTACTCTACATTACCCTTCCTTATACCCCATCCAAATTGAACCTAATCCTGACAAATAATCATAAGTGACCACAAGGATATTTCCGTGGAAACCAAAACAACAAAAACTACGTGTTTTTCTAGTCGTACCATGTCATTCATATATTTGGGAGCATGAAAGTCGATCTATATAGGAAGAAGAAGATGATCTTGAGGCCTCTTCTTCCTTCCTAGTAACAAGCCCTTTTATAGGCTAATGGGAACACTATTTCTAGGGTTAGTATCTTGGGTCTTCTTCTTGGATAGCGCCCAACTTTAGCCCTGGGAGAGGATTATTCCATCAACAACAAATTTGGGGGTAGAATAAAGGAGACAAGCTAATAGACCTGGAATTATTGATCCTTGGAGCTGAAGCACGCGGCGCAGAAGGCGACAAACGGAAGGACTGACCGCCAACTCTCCCGCCGCTCTTAGCAGCGGATGCAGGGTCTACTGAAGCCATGGTCAGCACCCCTGCAGCCAGCGCAACCACAGCCAATTTCGCAAGCTTATTCTCACTTTTCCTTCAAGTATTTCACAAGCAATTAGTATTCCAAACCAGTTAAAGAGAATAATTCAATGGAAGATAAAGAGAAAGACATTAAGGCTCTGTTTGGCAGCCAAGCCAAATGCTTTTCCAGCCGAATTTAAGTCATATCAGTGAAATCAAACTTTGCCAAACGGGTATTGGGATAGGGAATCGGAGAATCGTACCTGAAAGGCCGTTCCCCGTCATCGCCACCGTCGTCTGGGTTGGGGGAGGCGGAGATTTTGGCGGGAGTTGCGAAATTGCAGCTGAGAGTCCTCCGCTGGGGTTTGAAGGATGAAGAAGCGAGAGGAGTCGTTAGAGAGGTCTGGTGAAGAAGGGATGAGGACATGCTTGCAACGGCCGCCGGCGATGAGGATCTCGGCGGGATTTTACTTTCCGGTAAGGGCGAGAGCAGAGAGAAACAGGGCTTCTTCGCTTATGGCGCAATGAATGATGACTGTAGAATGATATCCTTATCCTGCCTCTTACCATCATTTAAGTTCTAAAAAATAAATAAAAATAATAAAAATAAAAATAAATAATCCTTATCCTGCTTCTTTCCATCATTTAACTTCTAATAAATAAATAAATAAATAATATTACCTCTGTCCTAGTGTATTTGTCCAGTTTGACTTTTTCGAGTCAAACTGAATAAATTTTGAAGTCCAATTACTCTCAATTTATATTATATATTAGCATAATGAAATACGATTTTGAAAGTTCTCAATACCATAAATCCAATAAAGTCATTTTTATGTTAAAATAGATTACGATTTTAAGCATTTGGACTTTGAGCATGACTCAGATCGTCTATGGTATATTTGTATGCTCCAACCACAATGAAATTGCTTTGACTTGTGCCTGTGTTCGGACCCTGTACTTTAGATTGTGTTTTGGACGTTGTGCTTTGGTGTCTCTGGGCTGCGGCTTTGACCACTAGTTTTGGCTTCAGGGTTTGGTTCATAATAC
This sequence comes from Cuscuta campestris, assembly GCA_900332095.2. Taxonomy (NCBI): domain Eukaryota; kingdom Viridiplantae; phylum Streptophyta; class Magnoliopsida; order Solanales; family Convolvulaceae; genus Cuscuta; species Cuscuta campestris. Next base: position 1,260,041 of record OOIL02000889.1, on the reverse strand, counting down.
TAGTACTTAATTTTGCACATGGTTTTTGGGGTTAGCTTTTGATTGTGTTTGATCCTTATTTTCTCGTGGGCTTTGGCTGGTCATCCTTTGGGCACTTAGCTTTAACAATTGGTGTTTTCAATGCTGCTTTTGGCCTAGTATTTTAGTTTTGGACATTGTGCTTATGCTTTGGTCATTGTGTTTTGGTTTTGAACATCATCATATTAATGTTTGGTCTTGGATGTCTTCGTTCTGCTACTGGCCAATGTTTTTAAGCTCGGACCGGACCGGCCGGTCCACCCGGTCCGACCGTGATCCAGTTATTTGTCCGGTCCGGTTTAACTTTAAACCCAGTTTCAATAAAAACCGGAAAAACCCGTATGAACCGGTGACCCGCTCGACCCGGATCGACCCATACGGTTCACGGGTCTGAAGCTTTTCTCATATTTTAGTGAAAAATTTAACACTGTGTTTGTTTGGAGGTAGGGACCAAAATTGAGATATGTCAAGTGAGGTAGGGAGAGGTAGAAGGAGTTAGGATTACCTCTTAACAGTGCAATTTATATGACCGCCGCTGCTCCTCAATTCCGATTGCTGCATAGTTAATTTTTTTGTTTCAATTTCAATCGCCATCTGCTCCTCAATTCCTATCGCCGCTGCCCTTTTTTTTCCTCACTTTTTTCATTCTGCTCTATAGCCTTTACCTACTTCAATCTTCAATTTTGGACTTTTTACAATTTACAATTTCCAGTTTTTAATTTGCTCCGTGTACTACAATTTTCACTTTTTTTTTAAGTTTCCAGCTTTCTTTCACTTTTTTTTCAGTTTTTGATTTTTTTGTTTACCTTTTTTCAGTTTTCGATTCTCATCTTTTTTTCTGTTTTTTTTTGTGGTTTTTAGTAATTTAATAATTTTATTTCCACAAGTATATTTTAGTAATTTTATTCTTTTCTTATCTCACGTTACCTAATAAGCAAATTTTTTAACTCATTACCTTACTTCACCTACCTTTAATTACCTACCTTCAATTAACTACCATTACCTATCTAATAAAACTTTTACCTACCTCCAACCAAACATACCCTAATGTCCTCAAGGAGAATCGAACCCACGCAGTCACGTTCACTCTGGCATTGAAGGACCAGCTGCGCAATTCATCATTTGTTTCAATCCATGTACAGTTTCTTATATACTCTGTACTAACTTTAATATATGGGCCTTGTCCATTCTAATTATTTGAAAAAACCTTCAATTTTTTAAGAAAGAAAGTCAAATTTATGTAATTTAAATTTCCTTTGCGAACTTTAAAAATAATTTAAAGTATAGAAGATTTTTTATGTAAATATAAATATGAATAATTCATCTAAAAACTATTATCACTATTAAAAATTAAATAATACGGAGTATTTATTAATTGTAAATAAATATGCTACAATATATCTTTACTTTATTTTTTTCATATTTTAACCAACTAAATATAAGTTTGAAATGGTAAGTCATGCCGAGTATATATAAAACTTTTGGAGAAATAGTTATTATAGGTTCGTTGACCGAGTCGTTGACCAGGTTCAACCGATTGACCCTTGACCTACTCGCTTTGCCGGTTCGACGTCCGGTTCGATTTTCAAAACATTGCTACTGGCTTGTAAGCCTTGGTTTCTTGATTTGCCACCTTGACCTGTTACAAGGCCTACGTGCCTATGTTTGTTGTTGACTCGATATGCCCATTTATTCTTGTATTCTTTGCACCTGGATTTCAATAATATTTAAATGTCACCAAATAAAAAAAAGATACAAGCTCTCGTATGAACCATCACGGACTACTATGGGCTTTTAATTTCTATCATCTCCGATGGAGCCAAATTCACTATTTTTTTTGGCTCAGGGGTGTGATTGAATAACTTGAAAAATGGTAGCAAAACCAGAACTTCTCTTTCTCTCCGGTTATTTCTTATGTGTGTGTCTCCAAAGAGAATATAGTAGGAGCTTATACTACAATGATGAGGAGACCCTTCATACCACTCAAGTTAGGAGAGAAGTTCAATTTCATCTTCTTTATAGATTATAAAATGCAACAAGAATATTTGGGATAAACCAAATATGATAAAGACAAATATAAGAGTAAAATATGTCATCAAATACATAAATACGAGGCTTAAGTTTTAAAGATATAAATATTTATTTTTTATAATAAAGTGAAAAGTTTACTCTTTTTTAATATTAACACTTTCACATTGTGGTACTCCGCTGACACCACGACTACCATCACATTGCCAAATCCGCTGCCACACTACCACCCTTTGCCGCCACATTGACAACTTTGTCGCTGCCATATTGCCATCCTCTCCCCCACAATACCCACCCGTACACTGCCACATTCCCTGTGTAATTGTCAACTTTGTTGCCACACTATCACCTTGTTCGCCATACAACCACGGAAATCATTGGGGTCCCACAGTCACCGTTGCCCGTGATCTGAAAATTTTCCCCTCCATCCAAAAAACAACACTGTACCGACACTAAATGGAACTAAAGCTCCATCACCAAAAATGTATAGTTTTTCTCGCTGAAGGCACAAAAAAGGGGGAGATGAAGTCTTGAATAAAGATGTTTGTGGGACCAAGAGAGGATGAGGCACTAATATGAGTAAGCTTCATGGCTTCCAAACCACTAGGCAAACCCACCACCACCCATGTGGGTAGGATGCCACGAGGCAAAACTTTACTATGCAAATATCTATCAAAGTTATAGCATGATGGGTTACATTCAATTCTTTAATTTATTTTTAAATTTAAAAAAAATTTAGGATCCTTGTGGTTATAGTTTGTGGATACTGAATGGTAGAAATGACACGATAGTGCATGATTGGCCGGAGCATGGGTAGTACCCATGAGTGCCCCTTTCCCTCTATATATTTTAGAGAATTTGGTAACGTTTGAAGAATAATAGACTGAACTCTCCATCACTATATTTTGACTTTAGCGAATTTGTGTAAACTCTAACTTCTTCATCACTTTCTTATATCTCAACGCATCTCGGAGTTTTAAGCACTAGCGTAGAAGTCCAAGGTTGTATGGTTCTCCTGCAATCAGCACAACGAATCCTCCGGGTGCAGTCAGACCTACAGCACGGCGTTCTCCGAACTATGAAGGTTTTGTGTGGTACAGATATTGGAATGAAGAAGGAATTAGTGACACTAATGTGGTAATGGGTAATTTAGGAATTGAAGGTTAAAACTCATAGGATTTGTATTTATGTTTTTTTCTTACTTTAGCTCCTATTTGTAGATATTTCTTACACCAAATTATACCGCAAGTTGTACACTTCCCCCCTCTCTCCACCTCCCATTTTTTATCTAATATTCAAAAATTGAATCCCCCATAAGAAATAAGCGGTGGGGTACGGTGAATTTGTAAGTATACAGAGTATCTAACAGTATGATTATAATTTCTTTTGTACTATAATGCTCTAAGAAATGTTTGGTTTTCACATCGATGACATCGCTACTCCAATCTGCCTCAATAAAATTTAGACCTAATAAGGTTGAAATATTTGAATGACATGACATCTCAAACAATAAGTTGACAATAATCTAAGCAATATAATTACATTGGACGCCATTTGGATTTTTTGAATAACTTTTATAATGATTAATACTTTGTTTGAAAGCAAGCAATTTCATCGTGTTTAATTAGATTTTCTTTATTAAATTATTGAAAAGGTTCGAATGATATTAAATTTTATTACATTACTTTAAATGTGTTGTCAACTCAATATTTCTAATATCATGTCAGCCAAAATCTTACAAAATTATGTCCAAAGTTGATTAAGGTCCTATTCTCTTCAACATATTTATGATACTTATTGGTTATTCTTATCAGAATAAGAACAGAACAAATCATATCCATCCATACTAGAAAAGTGTTTTAAAAATAAATAATTTTAAAATAATAATTTGAATTTTAATTAAATTTATTCAGATCAAATCAGATTAGCCTTAAAAAATTGAATTGAGTTCAAACCAGATTAGCCTGAGATCCTAAGGCTCCACTCCATTCATCTTATTTTTCCTGACCCAATCTAATTTTTTGTAGTTCTAATATGATATAATCTGATTGGATCTAATCTGATCTGGTCTGATTGGATCTGATGTGATTAATTATGATTTGATTTAAAACTCAAATCAATAATTTGATATGACTTTATAATAACATTTGAAAATTGTAATGATAATTCATATTATAATATAATTAATATTTTTATTTTATGATTATTTTTTAATTAAATAAAATTAGTTTATTCATATATTAGAATAATCATTCATATTTTAATGTAATAATATAATATAATAATATTTTTTATTCATATTTTATAATGTAATAACTTTTAGAAACTCAAATTACAGGTAGCAATAAAAATGTATTTTTAAAATAGAATTAGATTGAAATTGTCAATATATTTTAAAAATAATTTTTCTGAATTCTAATAATTAAGGATTACTTTCTCAGTTTTCTATTTAACTTGTTTTAAAACTTTATTCTTTTTCATTTTTTTTAAAAAAATATGTTTCATATCATTTTATTTTTTCTACATAAATTATAAACGCACAAAAGTTTCATTTTATTTCTTCTTAAGTTTTTTCAAGAGAAATTTAATTTAGTTTTTGAAAGAATCGTATCAAGTGAAGCAAGTAAAAAGTATGAAATTTAAAAAACATGGAGTAATAGCGACAATGATGATGATGATGATGATGATGATGATGATGATGATGATGATGATGATGATGATGATGATGATAATAATAATAATAATAATAATAATAATAATAATAATAATAATTCTTGATTGGATCTAGTCTGATCTGATCTGATTGGATCTGATCTGATCTAATTTTAATAAGAATAAGAAAAAAGTGAAAAAAACAAGTTGAACGAAATTGGGCCTAAGACCCAATTCCGTTCAGCTTATTTTTTCTGTTTTTTTCTTATTCTTATTAAAATCAGATTAGATCAGATATCACTAAATCAAATCAGATCAGATCAGATCCAATCTGATTAAACTAGACCAGATCATATCAGATCCAATCAAGAATTATTACTATTTTTATTGTTTTAAATTTCATACTTTACTTGTTTTATTTGATACGATTCTTTCAACAAATATATTTTATTTGTCTTGAAAAATATTAGAAGAAAGAAAATGAAACTTTTGTACAATTATAATTTACTTAGAGAAAAATAAAATGATATGAAGCACTATTGTTTTTCTTAAAAATGAAAAAGAATAAACTTTAGAAAAAAGTTAAATAAAAAATTGAGAAAGTAATCCTTAATTATTAGAATGTCGGAAAAATTATTTTTAAAATACACTGACATTAACAATCTAATTCTAATTTTACAATACATTTTTATCGCTACATGTAATTTGAGTTTCTAAAGTTTTGATCTTTTATTACATCGAGTTGATCAGCTTTAATCATGACTTAAATAAAATTAACATTAAATATTCATATACAAAGTATATTTTAGTGTAAATAATCATAAAATAAAAATATTGATCATATCATACGGAGTAATATGTTTTCATTACAATTTTCAAAAGTTATTATAAATTTAAATCAAATTATTGATTTGAATTTTAAATCAAATCATAATTAATCAGATCAGATTCAATAAGTTCAGATTAGATCCAATCAGATCAAATAAGATCTAATCAGATCAAATTCAATCATCAAATCAAAATTACAAAAAAATCATATCGGAAATAAAAAGTTGACGAGGCCTAGTCGAACTGGGTATGTAAAATAGGAGGGTAATGCTAGGGGTACACCAACATGGGGTACCCCAAGCCAACACAGACACACACAAACACAAAATGTCTGTGCAACACAGACACTTTGTGTCTGTGTGTATGTGTTGGCTTGGTGTACATTTGAAGTACCTCATGTTGGTGTACCTCTAGCTTAATTCAAAATAGGATGAATATTTGGAGGAGCGTGCAAACTACTCCGTATAATGTTATCGGCTGAATCTTTCCTTTGTAACTTTCGATTTTCACAGCCGCAAGCCTGCGACCTCTTCACCTAACCTTCGTTCTGCCGTGCTCACTGCTTCTCCTACGTCGGCCGCCATCAACCCGTTTTTGAGGTATATCTAATCTATGAATTAGTATTGTTTTTTGTTAGAAGATAGTATTGTTATTATAACAACGATTAGGTTTATGTTTGATTTCATGTAGTGATGGATTTAATCTCTGGGGCTGTGTTAGCTTATTTGATTATAATACACGTAGTATACTCCCAAATATGAATTTTCTACTATAAATATTCGTTGCCGCTATTCTTCAGTTTTTTTTGTCACGTGTGTAAGCAAATGCTTCATTCGTATCTAAATGTTAGTTTCATTTTTAACGTGTTCTTATATTTTGTGGAAGTACATAATAATAGTTTATTGAAAGATATCCTTTGGATACACATGGAAAAAATGAACAAACACAAATTCACAGTATTGATTGATTTTTTAAAATTTTTATGGTGTATCTGTATTCAATTTCAATGTCAAAGCTGTCTTTCGTATTAAAAATATTTGTACTAATTATAAGCCGTATTTTTGAAAAATCAAGCGTGTAAAACACGAACATCTGTATACGTACCCCGAATGTAATGTATAAAGTGTATAATAAGACGTATTTTTAAAATGTGACACGTATTATGCACGAATGTACGAATAAACGTATTATACATGTATCCGAATAACCCTAAAAGAGCTCTGGGGGTTTTGTTCTTCATTAAAACAAAAAAATTGAATTTAACCCACGCTTTAGGTTAAGTTTCTGCAATCTATTTATGCATTTTGACTTTGTCTGGTAGGGTAACGCGACTTGTTTCAAGCTTCATTCTTCTTTGCATTATGGATGTCAATCATGTCACGAAACATTACGGTTATGTTACACAAGAAGAAGTCATGAAGCTTATAAATCACCCCCATATTACAGAACAAGATGTGCAGAAGTTTTACACAAGGGTTGGCCCAGAGCTGGAGAGGGTATTTGGCACTACTGAACTTTTCAGCGAGATTGATACGATTGTAGCCATGTCAGTAAGGCACGAGAAACTGAAAAACAGAAAGGCAGAAAACACGTTGAAGCTGGGCCTTTACTTCATGTGCATTCAGTACATGTACAGCCAAAAGGAGATTTTGAAAATATACCATTTGCTGTATTTGGTAAGATTCAGGTTCATTATCGAAACATCACTACTGGAGAACCGATGCACCTTGATGTTTACAACCGAAGTATTTGATGATGCTGACAACATAAGCCCAAGTGGTGGTTATTTAACTCTTGGTTGGCCTGATTCTATGAACAATTATACTGATTTGTGGGTGACATTGCACAGAACAACTATAGAAGTCGATCTCAGTCTCATAATTGGGAATGTTGTTGTTCCGTTTGCTCAAGATTTTTTTTTGGTGGAGGGTACAACTGAAGGCGATTTTGAAGAATTAAGATCAAAACAATTATGTACCACTACCAAACTTTGCTCTGCTACCTTGAGTTATATTGCAATGCCATTTGGTGCCCTATGCAAAGTGCGTGTTCGATTCTCTAGCAGAGACGAGGGCCTCGTAGTTAATCTTGCTGGGAAAATTGTTGCGCGATATAAGAACACTTGTGGAAACTATAACTCAGAACCGTGCGTTCTTTTTGAGAAGAAGAATGGCTTTGAAGCAGTAAATATGAAGGAACGCCTGTGTATGTCAAGAAGATGGTTGGGACTGCATGCATATTCATCACTTGAAATTGATCTGGACTTGACAGACTTCAACACAGGGAAAAAGCTTGCTAATAAAACAGTAGAAGTGTTTTGCAGGGATGAAATATATGCAGGTGAATGTGCAGTGGATGTGGGTGGTTTTGCGATTGTTGTGGATGCGAGCCTGTTTCCGTTTCCACATTGCGGTTGGAGTGATTGGGACAATGTCAAGGTAGTTTATTCTCTAAAAGTAATAACTTTATGCAAAAAGAAGTCCAAATGGCTTAAGCCACTAAATTGTGAAGCACTATACACTCAAGATAAACATAGGAGTAGTAAAAATATTGCAGTTAATGAATTTAAGTTTCCCCATAGCTAATGGAAAGTTGCCAGTTTGACAATGTGTTAGCTTATGGACCAAATTAATATGGCATACTAAACTTTGTCTACTTATTACTTGTTCTTTTTATGATGTTTTTGGCAATAAATGTAACCATGCATCAAGGGTCTAACAAAAATAGCCTCTCTGCTGGTAAGGTAAGGTTGCACACATCTAGACCCCCAAGACCCCAACAGAGTTGGGTTTGCATAATGGTTTTTTGTTGTTGCTGTCACCTCAAGGTTTCATTTTAGTTCATGTTCTTCTCGTTTGCTATGACTAACACTAGTATTGTTAAAAGGAAACACGTTACATTAAGAGAGCATTGCATTAGTTATATATATTTATTTTGCATCACTCTTTATCTAACATTTTCTCATTTCTCTTCAGTATGATAACAAATCGTTTTCATCCAAGAATGGAAACCCTAGGTTTGTGATTCTTCCATTTGTGCACTTTCAATATATTACCTTAGATGTTTCTGAAGTGTTTACTGGTTTATAAATTCAATTTGTCAACTAGGTCTCTTGATCAAGATCGAGAAAGTATACTGAGACCATCAGATTTAGTAGAATTCTACTCACTCTTTATCGGCTGCAAAACAATGGGGACAGCATTGAACATTATTGGCACTGTTGAATTCTCTTCCGATAATAATACTCACTACCTGTTCCAGAGGATGGGTGATGATGGTGTGGAAGTAGAAGATTCACAGAAAGTTTTACCATTGAACGATGTGTATACACTTTTTGATGAGTGTAGCACACTTGAAATGAAGGTCAATCTGGAAGATGTTGGTGGGAAATTTCAGAATAGAGGTTTTGCTACTTATGGTCTTGGATCTCGTCCCCATAGACCATTTTATAATACCCAAATATGTTCTGTTTTTCCGGGCAAAGAGGGGTTTTGTGCATTGAATTACTCCCTGCTCTCAAGAGCTTGTCAAGCGAACATCGAGATCATTTTCAAGATTAAAAGTGATCATTCCGGGGTTGACAAGATCTATGGAAGTGCAGTCACGCGATATAGTAACTTTGACTACTCAACTAAGTTCATGAAAGATTATTTTCAGAGCGTGCTTTTCAAAAGGACTGAAAAGGATTCAGTAGGATTAAAGGATAATGGGAGAGTACCACTTTCTCGATGTAAAGTTGCGGTGCCAATAGATTCGTCCCTCATTATCGAAGTAGATTTTTGTGGCATGTCTTTGACAAATCATCTCTTTTGCATGAAAGTGTTCGAGATTGGATGTTGCTCCTTTAAGACGGAGACAAATGATTATAAACTTCGCATCAACTTGACTTGGAGTGATGGTAAGTTATTGTATGTTTTGGTTATACTCTACTTTTCAGAGTGTTATTTAATTTTTTTGGTTTGAAAGGAAAATGTTCCAAACCTAAGCATTGGGTCAGTTGTCTAAAGTGTTAGAGTCCCACATTTGATTATTTAATAAAGAATGATAGGCTAATAAGATATTGAGTTGACTTAACTAATTGATTTGATTAGTTTAGGCTGGGGAGTCTTATAGCCCAGTTTGAGTACTTCCAACCCAATACCAATTTTTATAATAAACAGTTCAAAGAATTCAACCATAACAATTAGAATGGTGAAGCAGTTTCTTTTTTTCCCTTTGTGAATCATCCGTTTTACGCAAATCAAATTGCCCCATAATTTTCCATATTGCTCAGAACAAATGATACACAACAATTAGGTAAATTGGTAGGACAAGAATTCTTATTTATGATAAGCTTCAATAGTATGCTCTCACTCTTTGTTGCGTCAATTTTGAAAACAAAGTTAGTGAAGTTATTAATCTATTTGTAGAGTTGTGCTTAGATGGTCCTAAGGTCCACATTTTTCATAGGCTTGCATGTGGATGTTCTTTTTTTTACAAAAGGCCCACAACTTTTATCCTATAAATGCACTAAAGTCCATAAAATGAGCATGGACCTTAGGACCACGCAATAGTTTGCCCTATTTGTAACGTTCGACAATGCTTATGTCCAATGATTGAAGATTTTTTTGAAGTTATTGACATATATGTAGCATTCAACGATGATAAAGGGTAACTAGGGAGGCTTATATGTAAAAGTGCTTTTAAAATGTTGGCATTGGTTCTTATGCTCAAAGAATTTTCGGGCATTAAATGCATCAAGGATTTAATGAAAACATCCTCTCGTTTTTCATTCACAATTAGTCTACTCCCTTTACTTTGACCAAGAAGCAATATTTTGATGACAAAGCAATAAGAATAATATTGGGAAAATGCAAGATGGAGAATCTCAATTCATTGCGTAACATTTTGGGTTTGCTGTTGATGATTTTATCATTATTGTTGATGCAGGATTGCGCTATGAGGGGAGTGATTCAGACGAAGACAAGGTAATTCGTTCTTTAATTCTAATAAATTTGGGCATAAAGAAGTCCAACTTGTGTTTAGACAAAAATTATAAAACACTTTACAGTGAAGGTACATAATATGAGTAATAAAACTAGTTGAAAATGCACATGAATACTCCCAAGTTTGGGCCATCTTACACATTTTTCATTCCAGAATAAATTAGATAAATGGTTATTTAAACAGATGTACATGCGGATTGGATTTTAAATGGATCGGATCTATGATTACCAAATCCACATCCGTTTATCAATCGGATGTCCTTAATCAGATGCGGATAATATCCGTTTAAAACAGATGTAGATTTTTTCCATATAAATGGATACATATGTGAACGGTAATCGAATTTTCGGTTATCCATTTACAACCTCCCTATTGAGAGTGTTTGTATGATGGTCCAAATTGCAGTATTCATTTGTATTTTTTATTTTTTGTCTTTGACTTTACATGGAATTTTAGAAATCTAAATTGTGTCGTTGATACGGAGTAATTGTTTAGGAATTAAATGAAATTGGGAAATTCATAAAAGACGTCCGAGAAGAGAAAAGTAGGGATAACTCATGTCTTGTAGTGTAAAAAATGCTCTGAAAATGTGGTTGATCAATGGCGAGGTATAAACTTGGTGCTGAGGAAGGAGCCAAATCACTATTAGTATAGACATAATAGAGGATAAACTACATTGTTTTAGGAGCATATTGTGACACAATGCACATATCATCTCTTTGGGGTATTATTGTTCAATACTCCCTTCATCTCGGAGTGTTTGTCTATTTTTGACTTTTTGCAGTCAACCAGGATTAATTGACATATAATTAAATAAGAATTACTATTATATGATATATTAATTATATAAAACAATATTTTGAAAATATTTTACAAGATGAATCTAATAAAATAAATTTTGTATCAGTATCTAATATCAATTTTATTTAATTGATGGTCAAAGTTTGTCTATTTTGACTACAAAAAAAAGTTAAAATTAGACAAATACTCCGAGACGGAGGTAGTATTTTTTTTAGGAGTATTTTGGGAGTATTTTTGTTAGAAGGTCCAAACATCGGAGTATTTTTTGTACATTTTTTCAAAACTCAACAAATTACATCTGCAGATGTTGACACCTCTCCCTACCGAGAAGTTCTCAGACGGAATTCATTGGCTCTCTTGGTTGTGATGACAAAGCGATAACAGTAATCTTGGAAAAGTGCAAGTTAAGGATTCCCTATTCAATGCACAATGTATTATTGGGTTTGTTGGTGATGATTTTGTTATTGTTGATGCGGGATTGCATGATGGGTGGAGTGAATCAGACAAAGACCAGGTAATTCATTGTTTATATATGCACATGCAGACAATGACCTAAGATTCTCTGCTTGTTGCTTTTTCCCCTCAGTAACTTTAGTTCGCTCTTTGCTGCTCTTTGTTGTGCTCTGTGCCTTCTGTGCTTTTGGTGCTCCCTATACAGCTTGTGTTACATGGGAGTATAATAGTTAAAATCCATAGTTAAGTTTAGACCTCAATTAACGAAAAACATGCACAAATACTCTCAGATATGGACCTTCTTACACAAGAAAAAGTTATTTTTGGATCATTTTTGGGATTGAGATTATCTCTTCAGAGTATTGTTCTGCACTAGTATTTGTTTTAGGAGTATATTTGTTAGAAGTTCCAAGCTTCTGTGTCTATTCTTGGACAATTTTGGCAAAATTAAGAAGCAGTAATAAATTGCATTTACAGGTGTTACATTGGCAATGCATGCTGCTGATATGAAGACGTCACCGTTCTGATGCAAGTATTTGGATGTCAAGTGTTGTGGTTCGTCTCTCTCTTTGGCTTTGTTGAGTACTGTTGGTGAGGAAAGCTTGAAAAGAGAGGCCAAAACATTCAATAACAAAGGTAAGAGTAAAAATGCTAAAGTGGGAAAGCTCATTCAAAAAGCAGTTGAAAACCTCAACTGGGAAAAGGAAAGAGAGAAGGCCTACTTGGTGTGTTAGTCTCTCCTCAAATCCTTTTTTTATTTGCATTTTGACACCATCTTTTCGTTTGCATTTTAACGCCATCTTTGCGGCACTACGAGGTGTAATGCGACTTAAATTTAGCATTAGATTATGATATCATGCCACCCGCAATTAGGTACATTTACATTATACTGTACTATATTTATTGCGCCTATGAGTGTGTCCTCCTCTTTATCCTAACATATTTTTTCCAATATCAACTACTCCCGGCCCTCTCGTTATTTAATGATGAGTTTGAGGGTTTTTTAATTACTATTGTCAAATTTTGTTCATTAATGTTGTCTCAAGTAATCCCCACCTACTCTCCGGCTTTCAAAGTTATTCCCATTTTACACTTTGATCTATTAGGGCACTGGAAATCGCGTCAAAAATTTGACGCAGGAGTTTTAACGCACTTGTAACGGGGGAGGGGGGAGGTGTTTAACACCCCCCAAGCGTCAAAAGGCTAATAATGCCGCTCGGCGTTAGGTATTACCACGGTCCTAGAGCACCTTCAATTATTGTATGATATATATAAGATTTGAAAGCTAAAACACCGAAAAAAAAGAAAAGAAAAGAAGATAAAAATGTCTTCCAATGGAGCTTCTCAAAAAATACTCGTAGCCCATATAGGAGAATGGCTGAGACATTGAAAGCTAAATGACCAAAAAAAGGTGTTCCAAGAAATAGGTCTTCATTTTAGAAGTTGCACCCTCTATATTTAGAGAATGGATACCCTCTATTTTAGTCTCTATTTTACTCTTCCATCTCAAATTAATATTCCACTAAGTGTTCCAAATTATTATGTTCATTTTTTTATTTTTCCTACAAAAAAAGTTCTTACTTTTCATTTTAGAGAAAAATTAGCTCGTTTTTTCTTGTCCCCATTTTTTATCTGTTTAAAATTAATATTTTACATGTTCGTTTTCTTCTGTCCGAAAATATACGGAGTAACATCTTTTTTAAGGAAAAACTTAATTCATACTTTTGTGCGTTGCACGAAACAAATTATTACAGAATAAAATTACAAATTATAAAATTATTACATTAATAAAAATTCAGTAATGTTGCATATAATAAATAATATTTATTATTATTATTATTATTATTATTATTATAATAAATAATATTTATTATTATTATTATTATTATTATTATTATTATTATTATTATTATTTTAATAATAATATTTTTGTCGATGTACTCCGTATCATTTTTTGCTCATTTTATCTTTATGTAGATTAAAAAGTTGTAAAAATCTATTATATACAGTATATAAAAGTAGAATCAAAATCTATTATCCAATCCTATTCTATCCTACTATATATAAAAAGAAAATAAAATGGTATATGTTTTTTCCCGCCTTTAGTTGGGCATGTCTAGACAAAATACTTGGTAGGTTACAATAATGTCACTCTATAAATACTTGGTAGCATAAGCATATCCTTCACCCATTTCAACTCCCTCATCTCTCTTGCTTTTCCTTCGTTCCTTGCTTTCTAATGCTATGAACATTTTCATCAATTTCTCTCTCTCTTACCATCTTTCCAATTTCATTGCGTTTCACAAATATACCATTGGCGGTTCCTGCACCATATATAGCAGCCCTTTCAATCAACACTTACACCGACTCTCTCTGCATTCTATTTCCACATGATTTGATTTCGAGGTATCTCCAATCATTTTATTTTTCTGCATTTTACACCGGTCAAATTTCTGCAATGCTTTTTGGGTGCCATCCCAATCTATAAGGTCTTCTGGATGAAATTAACTGCACAAAGACATATTGCGCATTAACATTGCATGTGAAAAAAATTCTTTATGCATAGAATGGTTCAGACAAAGATGGCCTGCTATGGAGGATATGAAAGAACAAAGAGTATTTCTAAGGACAATGACAATATAAGGCAATCATTGTTGGACGAGTTTGATTAACCACTTCTTCTAAGAAGTGGCGTTATATGAATGTTGAAAAAGAGATGTTGCACATACATAATTAACTGGATTGGTGTGTGCCCATTGCTTATGTTTTTATCTATGTATTGGTTGTATTTCTTAAAAGAATCATGCTTTCTTACCATGTCTATCAATACATGCATTCCCATTTAAATCTTATTCATTACTTATCTTCTTCAACTTTATATATCTTGGCGAATTTCTAATTAAACAGCAAAAATAATGTCATTTGCAAATAGCCATTGACCTTTTTTTTGAAGGAAAAGTCCTTGCACTATTAATAATTCTTTTCCTGCATTTTTGGGATACACCCCTAATCCGACTCTAGAATTTTGATGTCTTTCTGTTGAAACTTGTAAGCAGGGCCCTAATACTACCCGACCTCATTTACACATAGGAGCCATTCAATTAAAAGTCAGATGTAATCCATGTGTTAATTTTTCTACTCCTTTCGTCCCACAAAACATTACCCATTTTGATGTATTTTTGGTCAAACAGTTATACGCTTTGACCATAAATTAAATATATTCTAAATAAAGAAATGTTATACTACCTCCGTCCCATTTTATAACGTCTGTTTCGGTTTACAATGTTTGATTGAAATTATTTTCAAATCATTTTATATGACAAATGGTATATAGTTAAAAAATAAAAATTACATATTAAAATACTACATTAAAAGATATACAAAAATAGTAGTGACAATATTACTTTATTTTATCAAATTGCTAACGAAAATAGAGAAAGAAAGTGGATGAAGTTTGACCCTGTGAATAATGAACATGCATTATAATTTGGGACGGAGGGAGTAAAAATTTGATATATCAAAACTAGATCCCAAGATGAATCCAATTATATTAAATTTATATTATAATTCAATATATTTTTCTCACGATTTGTAGTCACAATTTACTCTACATAGTGTCATGGTGATGGGTGAAAACTGTGAAATGGAAGGATCCACTGGACATATAATCTCTATACTCACTCCGTAGAACTGTAGAAGAGCTCAGATAATAGGTATCAAAGTAAAATGGATTTGAATGTTTTTAGTCGATAGAGATGTATGAAGTTGATTACTTAATACAGTATCTACACAATCATTAAAATTAATGATCATTTAAATTATAAAATTGGAGGTGCAGAGTAGGGCTCCAACATGCATGTATGTATTCAATTCATATTGTACATTACTAAGTTGGAGGCACTAAAATTAATTTAATTACTCGGTAGTTCTTTATAATACATTATAAAGAATGAATTACTGAATTGCAAAAAAAATGAAAAATACATATAACATGTAGATTCATTGAACAGATCTGCACATTGATTAACACCTACAACCATTCATTTATATTCAGTGTGTGACTCATAAAGAACAAACGGTAAATTACATTCATAAGAGTCTAGATATTAAAAGTCCAAAGTACATCTCCATTTTTCCACTTTTTTCTACATCTCCAAATCTGTCATAAATATATCTATTACGTAGTATCTGATGGGTATATCCTTATACCCGATCCGGATAATCGAAAGGGACATGTCAAAATATGACTGATTACTTTTATCAAATCACCAAATGATGTTAACTCTTCGATTGGGACGGGTCAAAAATTGGCCGGTCACTTCCACTAAAAAAGTGACCGGTCACATTTGGGGCGATAGCCAATTCGTCACTTAATGTTGCGAAGGATATTCCAGAGGACCAAAGTGATGGGTTGAACTCAAGAAATGACCGGGTAACCTTTGAGGAAAGGTGACCGGTCAGGTTGCGCTACTTGAGAAGGGCAATCAACACCAGAGGCTAGGGGACACCCCGCCGCTCATCCATCACGGGGCAAACAGTGAAGGGAATGATTGGCGTTTTGCAAGATTGATTGGATTGAGAATATCCATGTTATAGTCTTTGATTGAACAGTGCATGTCTTGGCTTGTAGTTGCTAGATTCATTGATTGAATAGTAAATTGATTATGTACAGTGACCTTCCTCTGGGTTTCCCATTTTGTCCATGGATGAACAGGGGAAGGTCACAAATCCTCCTCTGTAAATATGATGATATTGGAGAGAGGAGGGGATCCATTCTTTATCTCACTAAAAACTAGTACACTCTTGAGACAGAGTAAGAAATAATATATTTCGGACTGAGGAGATTTACCCAATCTAGGTCATACTTTGTGTTCTTGTGTGTTTTATATTACGGGTCGAGTGTGTCCAGGTCAAACCCGGTTAACCCACCCAGCTATATTTACACCATCATTTTTGGCGCCGATCGTGGGACCGATTTATAAAGTTTTTTCGACCAGGTCAAAACTTTACCCCCACTAAATATCCACAATCATGTTTTCAAGCAACCACAACGCTGTGTCAAGCCAGGCTGCGAGTGAAAGCACTCCTCCCATCCCATTGATGATGTCGAGCATGGGGACGACATTTGCCCCGATCACCACGGTAGGATCGATTGGCATGATTCCAATCATGTCGACCCCTACTCCTACGCCGACGACAACAATGTTCCCAAGCTCGATAACAACGCCTGGTGGAGCTTTCACGCCGTATCCATCGGCCTGGGCTCAATTTGCTGCTGACCCGGCAAATGCTCAGGCTCTGCAAGGTTATCAACAAGTGATGGCCATGATGCAACAGGCAGGGGGCTTCATGCCATTTGCCTATCCTGGTATGACTCCACCAATCATGCCACCTCCGGTGTCGACCCCGTCGACATTTGTCCCTAGGATGGTCCCTATACGTCCGGTGAATCTGACTGGGACCGTGAATGAAGCAACACCCTCAAATGTCCATGAGGTCGATGAGGCGGAGCAAGAGGCAGCCCGCAGGAGGAAGGGTAAGGCTATAGCCAAACCCAGCAAGACCCGAGATTCGGCGTTCAAACGCCTAGGGGACAAAGAAGATGGGCCCCGCAAGTCTGCCAAGCTACATCTTGGTCCTGAGATGGGCCGGACTAGCGCAATGGAAAGACTTGGCGGGAATCGTCCCGTCCAATCTCGTCGTTCTAGGGAATCTGAGACGATTCACCTAGACGAGGAGGAAGCTAAAAGCCAGCCCAGGGCATCGACATATACCAGGGTCTCATACGATGAGGATGACCTGGACAAGATAGGGAGCGTAGCGAGAAAGCTACGTGCCCTGGAGGAAAAGGTGGAAGAGAAGGCGGGAGCAAAGAAGCATACCCTGGCAAAATCCCCTTTTTCGGCCAGGGTACATGCACAAAAACTGAGGCGGAAGATCAAGCTGGACGTGGAGAAGTTCACGGGAAAGGAGGATCCAAATGTCCACCTTGACACCTTCCACAATGCAGCACAGATGGCCGGGTGCACTGATGCTGAGGAATGCTTGCTCTTCTTCTCATCCTTGAGAGGGAGACCAGTGGAATGGTTTAACGGCCTTCCCCATGGAAAGATTGGGTCCTTTGAGAAACTTGCCGAAGTTTTCCGCAAGAAGTACCAGGACAACTGCATCAAGAGGAAGAAGTTCACCTACCTTAACACGGTAGGGCAGAGGGAGAAGGAGTCATTGACTTAATTCTTGACCCGCTGGAGGGACGAGGTCGATAAAGTAGAAGAGATGGACGATAAGACGATCATGTCTTTGCTGATGAATGCCTTCTGGTCGGGTGACCTCTACACCGAATTTTGTAGAAGGCCACCCTCATCTTATCAGGAAGCCTACAATACAGCATGGGAGTATGCCGAGGCGGAGGTCTTGAACAAGAGCAAGCGGGAGCTGGAGGAAGGCTATACAAAGGTGAAATCTGACAAGCCGAAGAAGGAGGACCAGATGGGAGGGTCCAAGCCAAAGGCCACCTATGACGGATCTGTCCATCAAATAAGGGATGATAAGAAGGGAGAGCAACCCAAGAGGCCATGGACGGAGAAGTGGTGTACCTACCATCAATCTGACTCCCACAACACGGCGGACTGCCGAAATGTCAGGGCTGTGCTCAAGGAGATGACCTTGAGAGGGGAATTGGATGAAGTACTCGTTACGGGGCTTGAGGAAGACCTATAGGCGAGTATTTGAATCCGCCCACATGAATAGGATCAGGGAAATCAAAGAGGATGGACAAAATATGGTCAAGATTACTAAGCTTGCTTTAGACGGATAAGTCTTGATGTCTAGGACCTGGACCGTTGCATGGGCTGATAACAAAAAAAATAAAAAATAAAAAAACCCTTGAGATAGGGGCCTTGATGTTGAGGTATTGCCTTGAGATAGGCTGGATCTGGAAGAGGATTCGCATCCATACTTACATGGATCCCTACCGACCTTTTTGGTCGGGAAGGGTTAGAAAAGATGCCAAAAAAAAAATTACCGTCTTGTATGAGCCATCCTTTGTGGATCGGAATGTCTAGGGAAGACTAGAATTTCCGAACACATAATATATGGACGTGCAGGATTGGATAAGGGCTGGTTCTCACCGGCATACCCCCATGTGGGAAGATTAGGTTGGCTAGGTCAACATAATAATTAAAGAATGACACATTAAAAGACTTAAAACCTGGAAGATATACAAAGCGAAAAGAAAAGAAAAGCAGTAACATTTTCCCGCCTAAGCTACAGTAAACACAGTAAAAAAAATTATGTGAAATTTGCACTAAATAGGATTAAAACATAATGACTTTTCTAATGTAGGACTTAAACTTTTTTATTCCCTAAATAGGACTTAATAATGACCTTTTGGAAGGAATAATGTCCAGTAATGATGGACATTTAGTTGAATAATGACTACTTGATAATGACCAAAGGTCTTACATTGGGAAATAAAAACATATGATCTTATATTAGGAAAGTCATTACGTTTTAGGTAAATTTCTCAAAAATTATTGGATAAGGTATCATCATTTTAGAACCCTCACACTTCTATAATTCTATCCCAATTCTACACCAGCGATTCTTCTATCTAATTCTACCAGATAATTTTTTCTCCTCCGCAAGTCGCCGACATTATTCTACTGCAGAAACGAAGATTCCTTGCAAGAGACGAGGAAGACGGAGAAGGTGGAGGCCATGTACTGAGAGCTAGAGGGCGTGGCTTCCGATCTCGCGTTATATGTGGCAGGCGACGATGGAAAAATATCGATTTCAGCTCAAAATTTGAAAGCAGGAGTACGCTATGCCGGCCGGTTTCTGTAGTGTTTTTTTCAACCCTCAAATGCCCGCTGCTTCAATCGAGGATGCTGGGAGATATCTGCGCGTCTTTGTTCGAATCATTCATCGGTAAAGCTCAGCTCACCCTCTTCTGCCTGTTCTCATCATTAACTACTACTACTACTACTACTTCCTCTTCATCATCATCTTCCAGATTTCCAAAATTGAATTTCTAGGGATCAAATTCTTCAATTTTTATGTAATTTTTTCTACAATTTGTGCAGAATTTTGCAAGCAAGATTTTGATCCGAGCTACACCATAAATGATAAACGGGCTAGGTTGAAGAAGCTAGGTGAGGCATTTACATTGTATAAAAATCTAGGCTAAATTTTTTAAGCAAGATTTTGATCCGAGCTGCACCATAAATGGAAACTATCACAAAGTTTGCCATTTCAACTTTTGTGTTAGGAACTGGTGGTGTTTGGGTTCAATTATGACTTTTCTTGCTGAGCGGTTTGTGTTTGGGTTCAATTTTTTTTTTTGAAAGAATTGTGTATTCTTAGGTCCTGTGTCTACATTTGTTACTTTAAGTTAAAAATATCTTGGGAATTTTATGCTCATACTATGTTATAGCTATTTTTGAATGAAGAGGCACACCAACTGTTTGATGAAATGCCCTAATGAACTTCACACGAGTTTTTAATGTGCAGATACTTCTTTGGTTTATTCAGCGTTATATTATAAAGTCTTTATTCAAATATTATTGATATTTGATAAAGATGGTATATCAATTTTGCTATTTTGTTCCTTTCATATATTCATATATAAGAAAGTAACATAGAACAAACTAAATGGATGAACCTTTTAATATTGAGGTTTCAATATTGCTGAAAAAAGAATCTTTTCGAATGTCAAAGCGAACATTTGATGAAAATAACTCCCTTTTCAACTTGACATATTTTATCATATCTGTTGGTAACTTGATATATTTATGTATACTCCATAATTTTCTGATAATTTGGATTAAAATAGTGCAGTTTCTACTTGAACTTCTACAAATTTTTGATATTCTGAAAATGGTAACTCACGTCTATATTCCTCAAAACTGAGATTAGGTTAGATATTTCAGTTTTTTGGACTGCTAGAATATAGTAATATGCTGGGACTGCGATCACTTTGATGTACATTAGTTTTTGGAGTTTAGTTCTGTTGAAGATGGCAGTTCATAGGTGATTCCATGTTCTTCAAAATTCTGATTTTTTTTGGTTTTTTGTGATGTCTGGATTCTACTAACATACATTTTTGAGGATATTTCACTTGGCAGTGGGTACTATGTTTTTCGATTATTTCATCTAGCCATTTTATCTCCTGTCATAGACTCACAACCATTTTTTTAATGTAGGCAAACTGAAATACATGACACTATTTTGAAACCAAACAAGCAAGATTTGGGCTTTCCCTCACTTGGAAGGGGAGTTATTTATGATTGAAGGTAATGTTGTGTCATGACAACTATTAATGGACAGTATAATGTAGACACATATTGATAAACAACACAAATTAACTCTGATGTACATTAGTTTTTGGAGTTTATTTCTGTTGAAGATGGCAGTTCATAGGTGATGCCATGTTCTTCAAAATTCTGATTTTTTTTGGTTTTTTGTGATGTCTGGATTCTACTAACATACATTTTTGAGGATATCTCACTTGGCAGTGGGTACTATGTTTTTCGATTATTTCATCTAGCCATTTTATCCCCTGTCATAGACTCACAACCATTTTTTTTAATGTAGGCAAATTGAAATACATGACACTATTTTGAAACCAAGCAAGCAAGATTTGGGCTTTCCCTCACTTGGAAGGGGAGTTATTTATGATTGAAGGTAATGTTGTGTCATGACAACTATTAATGGACAGTATAATGTAGACACATATTGATAAACAACACAAATTAACTTGAATCTGGCGTATATGTGTTTGCTGATAATATTGCTTTGCCATTCATTATTGTTTTTGATATGGAACAAGATGCATCTACAATTTCTTTTGATGATATTCTTGAAGGACAAATTTCTTAAACCATATAGCCTGATTTTAGCTTGGTGTTAGTAAACCCCATCTGCAAAAATCCTCTATGTTCATTCCACTCCCTATAAACTTAAGCATGTTGTGATGACAGTTTATTTTTACTAAACTTATTGAAATTGGATTTGATACCTGCATTATTTGTTGCTTCCCTGTCTGGAACAATTTGGTTTGCTTAAGTTTTTTCTCCTTTTGAGAAGCTAAAGAAGCTGCCATGGTAGTAAAGAAGCAGATTAAACTTGAAGATGAAGAAGAAAAGGAACTACTTCTGGACAATAGTACCTAGACTATAAAGTCTTTATTACCTTGCACTTCATTCTTTATATGAATTAACTGTACTCTTCACATGCTTTTTATTAAAAAATCTTTTTTTGTGTTTTTTAAAAATTAGTTTAAGTTGTACGATTAAATAATCTATCGTTTTGATAGAAGCCATTTCAAAAGAAGGCAAAGAGGGGGGGGGGGTCATTGTCGATCTTTTAGCTTCTGGCTATTCAAGGATGGAATTAGGAGAGGGGGCAAATAAACACATACACATTGTTGCTAACAATCCAACACACTTCTTAGGACAGCCCATAGCATTCACTTCTCTACTTTAACCATCTTGAGCGCGATCTTAGTTGGAGTGCTGTTGAAGTCATCACCCAGTTTTTTTTATCTTTATCGTATAAAAAAGGTTTCTACTTTTCTCTTATTAACAACTGATGTTGGTGGGGGAGGATTGGGAGCGAGGTTCTTTGATTTTTTATCTATATGTGGTTATGATTTACATTTTTACACTAAATTTTTTAATAACTGGATAATATGCTACATGAAATTGGTCTTACTTTTTTGTGTGTTCTTGATGCTATCAAGGAATGGAGGATGTTAAAGCTATTTTGTCTCTCTATTTTTTTCTTTTCTTGAAATTGGAGGATTATGTCTCTACTGCAACTATAATTTATTCTAAAATATGTTTGTTTTTACACTAATGTTTAGTTATTTTTGGGCACTTTTTCATTGGGTATGTGGTCATAGTTGAATTATATATCTTCAACTATGTTTATCAAATTAGACTAGAAATCTGAATGAATGTTCATGTACAAACCTATAAGGGGAAATCTCAAGAGTAGAGTGACTATGGAGCAAACCATGTAAAAGGCAAATGCCTTCAAAATAGAAAGAATGTTTTAGCGATAGCTTATTAGTGGATTGGACCATATCGAGAGTATTCATTTCTAAAACAAACAAGCTTTATGAGACTCCAACTATACTAAAATAAAGTTTTCACCATACACCATATAGATTCAAAAGTGAGACATAACATTTTTGAATTGGTACATAAAAGTTTTGTTTATTCAAACTTTAGTATGAATATCAACCACTCTTTGAATAGATTTCGTTTGTTTTCACTTTTGTTTTCACTTTTGATCGTGTCAACACCTTTTTTCATTATTACTTCTCAACCACACTGGATTTTTAGAGGGGAAGATAAAGAAATTTTACCATTTTAGGATATCACACCTTCATTTTCAAAAAAAAAATAATCTTAATCTACTGTCATTGCAGGTGCTGCCCAAGAAAGTGAGGGATGGTGAAATCTTAATGGCTAAATTGTATGATTGGAATAATCTTCATTAATGATGGTGACTAAAGCCACTTTGGCAATCAAGCTTCTTTCATATCTTTGTTTTGTAAGCATAATATTAAATTTTCTAGATAGAAGTGTTTGTTGATGGTTAAATTTTTATAGAATGAAACTTCTATCGAGAAGAGGCTTCAACCAGAAGTTACAGTTATAGTGCGTTGATTGGAGTGATAGATCATTTAAAATTGCTGCTTCTATGCTCCATCCATTGTTGTGCTAAGTGTTTTTGTTTTTTTCTTCTTACAAGTAAAATGGGATATCTACCATTAAGGTTCACAACAACATTTCATGATATGAAACATGTTGAGTACATGAATATACTTTCTAGAACAATGTCAACCCCAAGTTGCATCTCAGGTAAACCTCTAGCATCAATTTCCAAAACCCATGTATTAGAATACTCATTGAAAATACTCCACTGGCACTTAAATTGAATCCTCTTAGTATGCTGCTAAACTAGAATTCATACTACTGTTCCCATAGCCAAACAATTATGCTAAGGAAATGAGAAGGAAATGACTACTTGGAGCGGTACGTTGCAAATCCATAAACAATTATGTTGTAGTGTTTTGACAGAGGTTTTTTACTTGCACCAAGGAAGATGACTTGGTTAAAGATTTATTCTATTTAGACCATGTTCATATATGTAGTTTTGGCTAAAAGAGTCTATCACGAGTTAGATCAGGATCATATATGGTTAACTCATACTAGGTTTATAAACTTCATAACTGTCCTAGATTTTTGAATTAAAACCTAATGTATCTTCCTCTCCTCTTGCAGGCATGTGACTTTTTGGGGAAGCATAAGGACATCAAGAATTATTGTACTTGAGTTATTTCAGGTAATTGCTCAATAAAAAATTAATATTCCTGCGTGTGTGTGCGTAAAGTATCAAATGACCTTTAATGAGCTACTTTTGAAGGTTTATAATAAATTTAGTAAAATTGAATTTTCTTTTTTTATTTTATTTGAACTTCGGTGTAATGTCTAGCTATTTAAGAAAAAATATGTGTGTCCACACATTTATACAAATGATCAATTTAAATGAGGCCAACTCAAAATTCACACATGTAAACTTTTAGCAGGGTGCTGCTTTCTTATTGAACTGAGCAATTTATAAGTTGATTTATCCATGATCAATTCTTTACTAGGTCAGATTGGATGCTTTTGACATCTTTGAAGTGTTTGGTGATAGCTGACCAACCATATCAAAAGAGCTTAAGACCAATGCTGCTTTGATTTTTTAGCTGAGGAATATCTCTATTTGATCATCTTTTGTTCTCTTAGTACATGTGCTAATTTGTATGGTGCATAGGAATAGATTGTACACATGACTGTCCATGAGATTTTTTTAGCCACGAAGTCATTTGAATTGGTTATTACTTATTATGTATTGCAAGTTTTGATGGAATTCACTTATCATAGCTATGATGCTTAGATTTTGACATTGAAGGCAGAATTTGGTTAGCTTGGTAATCAATGTTATTTAGATGTGTACTTTTATGGGGTCTCAACCATTAGGACTAAAGATCATTTTCTTAGGTGTTTTTTTTGATCTTTTTTGCTCTTCACTTTCTTTTTTCTATATTGGTGTTTGTTGTGTCTTCCATTTTTTTTTTTTTTGCAATTTTGATCCTTTTCTAAAAATAAAAAAGTTTCTTCTCTTTAAACAAGTTTGTATGTGAGTGAATTCATACTTATTATTTGCCTTCATTTAATAAGAGATAGAGTTTCAAAAAAAAATTATTCTTCTCATGCTGCATCAACATGTCTCCACCATTTCTTCACTAAAGATACTTTTAACCTATAAATATTAAAAACTTTAGTTAAATTTTGGCCGTGCATCGCACGGGTACGAAATCTAGTATATAAAAAGATCAAAGAGCTTCATCAGATCAGTAACTTTTGTTCAAAGAACTCAAATAAAATAAACCTTGAAATCAGTTACAAATGGATTTTTTCCTAGGGTTAATAAATTGTACTGCATCTCTTACCATGGATCCCAAACATGAGGCTGTAATAAAAAATGAAAAAGTTACGGACGAAAGATGCGCAACCATGAAGAGAACGGAAGCTTCCAGAGATGAGAGAGAAAGAAACAGATATGGAGACAAAAAAAATGAGACCAGGCCGGCTAATATTTGTTTACTCTGTAGTTTAATAACTTCATTAGAAAAACTCAGCTCCTTGGTTGTTTCAGGAAAAAAAATGCACTTCGGGCTTTTGAATAAACAAGGATTTGGGCTATATGTTGGTCTCCATGGAAAAAAAATGCACTTTGGGCTTTTCAATAAACAAGGATCTTCATTTTCGGATCATTTCGGTTTTGGTTTCGAATATTTCAGTTTGGGTAATCGATTCCGGTTCTGTTTTGCCAGATCTAGAAGAGACTTATTCTTACAAGTTTTTTTATAACATTTCTTACAACCATGCATAGGGGATGTGTTACGGTCGGGCCGTAGTGTGGGGGTTTATCGAGGGGTGACTTTACTCCAAGTGCCAAAAATGTACTACCACACTGTAAAAATGCATCGTGATGGCATAAAAATGAAGCACTCTCACGAATTTGGAGCTCCTTTGGTGCACCTCCAAATACGTGGATATTATGTAATGCACTAAATGTCTGTTCTTTATTACTGAAAAAAGAGTTGGATGTTGGAAGAAATTGGAAAACTAGAAAAATTGGAAGAAATTTGAAAAAACTAGATGAAACTGAACGAAATTAGATGAAACTATAAAAACTGGAAAAGTTGGAAAATCTAAAAAAACTATAAAAAAATTATTTCAGTTTATTTGGGGAACTGTTTTTCTATATGGGCAACCATATTCTCCACAACAACCTTAAAACCATCCAACAATTCCAGGGGAGGCTGTATGGGCCGACCTGCCTTGTAAAACACAAGAGGGGTCTTTTTTGGAAATTTATCATAGCTCCACCTAGAATATTTTAAAGGGTAAGGATTACATGCAACCATGTATAGATCACTTAAAAATGTGAGAGTGTGAGGGGGGTGGGGTGGGGTGGGGGGAGTAGGATGTAAATAGTCATTAGGCATCAAGTCTCATTGCTTATTTAATTAAATTTTAAGACAAAATTTTATTTTATCAAGTTATCAATAAAAATATAGAAATAAATAAAAGTTATCGAAAGGTCAAACTTCAGGGTAGTAAGTTAAGGTTAGGAGAGTTCTGGTATGGAAAAAGTGATTTTTATAGGCACATGATTTATCAATATTGAAAATAGCATCTCATTTTTTTTATAATTTTATAAGTTAGTGATATCAAAATAAAATTTATTTCTATCCCTTGATTCACTCAAAAGTTGCATACTGTGTTAATAACATCATTGATTATAATAGCAAAGTAATGTACCGAGTATTAATTCTTTCATCCAAAAATCTTATACGCAATTACTTAAGGTCAAATTTATACTTCCTTTATTTTTGTTTAAATGNTATGGAAAAAGTGATTTTTATAGGCACATGATTTATCAATATTGAAAATAGCATCTCATTTTTTTTATAATTTTATAAGTTAGTGATATCAAAATAAAATTTATTTCTATCCCTTGATTCACTCAAAAGTTGCATACTGTGTTAATAACATCATTGATTATAATAGCAAAGTAATGTACCGAGTATTAATTCTTTCATCCAAAAATCTTATACGCAATTACTTAAGGTCAAATTTATACTTCCTTTATTTTTGTTTAAATGTCTATTTCACTTTATGTGTGAAGTGTTTAACTAATTATATATACAAATATACAACGAAATAAAATATAAAACTATACCAAATTATTGGTATCGAAAAAACTTTAAATGTGTTATTTTTAATATTTTTTGTTAACATAATTAAGAGATATTTTTGGTCAAGCGTTGAATTTGAAAAGTGAACCGGACAATTAAATAGGAATGAATAGAGAAAGTTTTGACTACACTTTGTAAAGAAATTGCGGAGTAATTGTTATATTCATTTAAAATAAGTGAGTATATTTTATGATATACTCCAAATAGGTTTGATACAGCAAATTTTTACGAATCTTTATTTATGTACAAATACAAATTCAGTTATTAATTATAAAAGTATGATATATAGAGATAATTGTGAACAATCAAAAATAAAGTACTTTTTTTTAGAGAGAAGAAGTTAAGAGTACTCCGTAACATCCATCAACAACTATTCTTGGAATCACATGTTAAATAGAGTAGCCCGTCTTCAATTTATTTGATTGTAGTCCGTCAAAACTAAATCTTATGTACTTTGGTATTATAATTTACTCTTACTGTTTGAATTTGAATCGTTTATTTCAGTTTACAATATTTGATTAAAGTCGTTTTCAATGTAATTTATTAGAAAACTAGAGCATCATAAAAAATAAACTTAACATATTAATAAACTATATTAAAAGCTCTATGAAACAAGATATGATATGATTATATTGTTTTATCAAATGAGTAACAAAAATATGGAAAGAAGGTTAATGAACTTTGATCATGTAAATTACAAACAGACAACTTGATTTGGGACGAAGGAAGTAGATAAAAAGTTCTACAAAAGAGTGAGGGAAATGACTATGGTATTATGATTTGAGTGGTAAAAACAATAAAAAAAGAGTAAATTCTGAACGTAAAAATGGTACTTCCTTAGTCTCATTTTAAGTTATCTATAGTTTATAATGTTTGACTCCATTTATTTTCAAATCAATTTGCATGAAAATTTGGGTAGAATTTTAAAAAATATATGATATATATATATATATATATATATATATATATATATATATATATATATATATATATATATATATATATATCTTTAAACTAGAATTTGGGTAGAATTTAAAAAATCTACAACAAAAGAGGCAGCATAACAATATTGATTTATTAAATGAGTAATGAAAATGAGTAAACTGATTAAAACTTAATAATGTAATAGTAAATATTTAATTTAAATCGGGATAGAGAGAGTATTTAGGAAAAAACAAACTCTATTTGGAGGAAGTAGTATATCAAAAGAATCCCTTGCGGTTCATAGGTTGAAAATATTTTACTCTGTATTTTTTCTGTTACTCTCTAGCCTCTAGGTTAGTTAATTGTATTTAGTCGTTACTCTCTAGATATGTTTTTGCACAACTTTTTTCCGTCCCATATTTTTTTTACATTGAAAATAATGAAATTCATTAAATGCATAATTTTAGAATTATTTTTAATTTTGATCTTACTATATACTCCGTAGTAGATAACGATAGGATGTGATGAGTACATTAATAGTGAGTAGAGTGATGTGATAGAAAAATTAATAATCGATATATGAAAAAAAATATTTTAATGGAAAGTAAAGTATTTTTTGAGACAGATAAAAAATGAAAGAGAAGATATTTTCGATTAGCGATGAACATCAAATATTTTATAATTTTTATTTTGCAATGATATTTTTCCGTGCAAAGCACGGTTATGAATCTAGTTACTGATCAAAGTAAAGTTTATTAATTTAGATTGTAAAAATTTAAAATTTTTATATATAAAACTTGGAGGCATGTAGTAAAAAAAACTACACAAATAAATATGCTCCACAAATTTCGTCGTTAATTACGATA
This sequence comes from Cuscuta campestris, assembly GCA_900332095.2. Lineage (NCBI taxonomy): Eukaryota > Viridiplantae > Streptophyta > Magnoliopsida > Solanales > Convolvulaceae > Cuscuta > Cuscuta campestris. The sequence continues at coordinate 1,231,163 of OOIL02000889.1, read as the reverse complement.
GTCGGTTACGGAGTACTAGGCAAAGTCCACAGTGAACAATAAAATTGCTTTAAATATTCCCGTCTGTTCACACTTGACAAAGTAGTCCTATATATATATATATATATATATATATATATATATATATATATATATATATATATATATATATATATCAAGCATCACATCACCTCATCATTCTAAAATTCCTCATTCACACGAATCTTTCTTTCATTTCTTTTTCTTTATCTTTTTTTTCTTTCGATTCTTATCTTTCATTCTTTCATAGGATTGTTCTACTTGTTCCTATTTCATACGATTACATTCAGTTTTTTTTTGTCTTAATTCATCTCATTTCATACTCCATACTATTATATGGAGTATATTTTCTTTTGAAATAATTTTTAATATCTCCTCTTTTAGTCAGGAATAAAATCAAAATTGTTTTCTATAATCTACCTAGCTACACGAATCACTCTAGTAGTTTTAAAATTATTTCCTTAATACTGGATCCTTCACTCTAGTAATTATTACTTGATCTGCTTGGATTTTGTTTTTTGATTCTGATTTTTATTCTTTTTGAAAGAACTTGTCTATGGTGGTGCATTCAGGCTTGTTCAAGTTATAATTACTCAAGAATGTTCAAACACGGGAAATGAAATATTTAAATTTGGAAGGGAAAAGACAGGTATGTAAACAACCAATGGTCTTAGCCCATCTCTGTTATTAACCTTCACTCACCCAAAAAATACTCTCTGTATATTCCTATTTCACTATACATACATACACACACACATACAAACACACACACGCAAATAATCCAGTTTTTTTGGTTTATTTTACAATTTAAACCCTCAACTAATCTCAAACAAACAAAATTTACCTGATAAGAAATAAAAGGAGATGCAACATTTGCCCAAGAGTAAATATATATATATATATATATATATATATATATATATATATATATATAGGACTACTTTGTCAAGTGTGAACAGACGGGAATATTTAAATGGAGTCAAACATTATAAACTATAGATAACTTAAAATGAGACTAAGGAAGTACCATTTTTACGTTCAGAATTTACTCTTTTTTTATTGTTCTTACCACTCAAATCATAATACCATAGTCATTTCCCTCACTCTTTAGTAGAACTTTTTATCTACTTTCTTCGTTCCAAATCAAGTTGTCTGTTTGTAATTTATATGATCAAAGTTCATTAACTTTCTTTCCATATTTTTGTTACTCATTTGATAAAACAATATAATCATATCATATCTTGTTTCATAGAGCTTTTAATATAGTTTATTAATATGTTAAGTTTATTTTTTATGATGCTCTAGTTTTCTAATAAATTACATTGAAAATGACTTTAATCAAATATTGTAAACTGAAATAAACGATTTAAATTCAAACAGTAAGAGTAAATTATAATACCAAAGTACATAAGATTTAGTTTTGACGGACTACAATCAAATAAATTGAAGACGGGCTACTCTATTTAACAACATGTGATTCCAAGAATAGTTGTTGATGGATGTTACGGAGTACTCTTTACTTCTTCTCTCTAAAAAAAGTACTTTATCTTTGATTGTTCACAATTATCTCTATATATCATACTTTTATAATTAATAACTGAATTTGTATTTGTACATAAATAAAGATTCGTAAAAATTTGCTGTATCAAACCTATTTGGAGTATATCATAAAATATATACTCACTTATTTTAAATGAATATAACAATTACTCCGCAATTTCTTTACAAAGTGTAGTCAAAACTTTCTCTATTCATTCCTATTTAATTGTCCGGTTCACTTTTCAAATTCAACGCTTGACCAAAGTATCTCTTAATTATGTTAACAAAAAATATTAAAAATAACACATTTAAAGTTTTTTCGATACCAATAATTTGGTATAGTTTTATATTTTATTTCGTTGTATATTTGTATATATAATTAGTTAAACACTTCACACATAAAGTGAAATAGACATTTAAACAAAAATGAAGGAAGTATAAATTTGACCTTAAGTAATTGCGTATAAGATTTTTGGATGAAAGAATTAATACTCGGTACATTACTTTGCTATTATAATCAATGATGTTATTAACACAGTATGCAACTTTTGAGTGAATCAAGGGATAGAAATAAATTTTATTTTGATATCACTAACTTATAAAATTATAAAAAAAATGAGATGCTATTTTCAATATTGATAAAATCATGTGCCTATAAAAATCACTTTTTCCATNCATTTAAACAAAAATGAAGGAAGTATAAATTTGACCTTAAGTAATTGCGTATAAGATTTTTGGATGAAAGAATTAATACTCGGTACATTACTTTGCTATTATAATCAATGATGTTATTAACACAGTATGCAACTTTTGAGTGAATCAAGGGATAGAAATAAATTTTATTTTGATATCACTAACTTATAAAATTATAAAAAAAATGAGATGCTATTTTCAATATTGATAAAATCATGTGCCTATAAAAATCACTTTTTCCATACTAGAACTCTCCTAACCTTAACTTACTACCCTGAAGTTTGACCTTTCGATAACTTTTATTTATTTCTATATTTTTATTGATAAAATAAAATATTGTTATTGCCTCTTATTTTATAGAAGTTTTGATATACTTTTTAAATATATAGTTTATAAATTTTTTATATATGCAATTTAATCTATATATAAAATGGTATCAAAAGATATTAGATTTTGTATATTACCATGTGAGACTATTAAATGGTAAATAGATTTGTATTCAATAATTAAATGGAGAATGAGAAAGCAATCAATTGCATTGCATTAATTAATACGGAGTATGTAATACGGTGTAAAATTGATAAGTGCAAAAGACTATTACAATTAATGAATTGAGACGCAATTAATCAGTTCACACACACCACCAAAAGATGTGCCTTTGATCCATCTAGAAAATCATATCAATGGACAATATTTGCCAACGTTTTGGGCGGGAAAACATCATTTTTCCCCTTTTTATCTTTTTTTTATCCTCCAATTCTTTTGCTTTTGTATATAGTATAGATTAAATAAAATTTATAATATATACTGATACAAAATTACTATGCAAATATTGTCATAATTATAATTATTATCATTACGAGCCAAAATTTGAACATCAATTACTCTCTATTTGTATTTCATCTTTATACAATGAAATAAAATTTTAAAATTTCTTAACAAGATAAATTTAATGAAGTCATTATTGTACTCTGCATTCACTTACATTAGAACTATCATTTAATTGAAATCTAAAATCCATCGAGTTTGACTCAAAACAGGTAAATTAAACAAATACATTGGGACGAAGGTAGTATTTTACATTTTCAAAAATATATTTAACCCTAAAACTTTTCTTCCCATTTCAAAAATATATTTAACACAACGAAACGGTTGATGCGAATGGTTTTTAAATAATTAAATGTCATAAAAGCTTGATACATGAAAACAGTATTTTAAATGGATACATTTTTTTAGTTTACATTACAATTTAATATAATATCATATTCTTTATCCTTTATTCTTTATATATATAAATGAGACTCGGAACTCTAAGAACATGACATATGGCATATTCAGAGCTTGACATGTGGCGCATTAGAAACTTGACATGTGGCATATAATGTGGTAGTTAACCAAAGCATTACAATATTTTTTACTCACTTCATTTATAAAAAAAATTGATTAATAAATAAGATGATTTTTTCACATTTAAATAATTTTCATACAAGTATTAGTTTATAATTTTTTAAAAATGAAATCTGTTTTGATTTTATTTATTTCAATAACAATGTAAAATTAAACAAAAATTTCTCTTCATAAATAAATAATATACAAGTATTATGAATTTGTTTATGATACCTTTAAATGATGTTAGTTTGATTATATTTATTTACATATTGACACCTACTAAATAAATACTTTCTTCGCCTATTATGAAATTTATTATTTTTTAACACATTATATACCCCCCACCCAAATCTCTCCCCCCCTTATTATTATTATTATTATTATTATTATTATTATTATTATTATTATTGTTATTATTATTATTATTAGTGTTATTATTATTATTGTTACTATTATTAGTGTTATTATTGTTATTATTATTACTATTATTAGTGTTATTATTATTACTATTATTATTATTATTATCATTATTATTATTATTATTATTATTATTATTATTATTATTATTATAATTTTTTTTTTGGAACACACTTTGCACGTTTAACTAAAGCTGTGTTCATTTCTGACAGGTTTTAATAATTGCCAAACCGCCGTGGATATAAAGAGTTTCGTTGAATAACTCAAGGCGCGAAGAATTGCTTGGAATAAGACCTAAAAGACTCAAGGACAAGATCAAGAATTGAAGACGTAGTCGAGTCGGTCTTTTGTGATAAAAAACGACAATCAATTCAAGTCTCGGTTCTCAAAGAGTCAAAATAATTTTACAAAATCATAAAATATTTTTGTGCATCAAAATGAACTTTTTTGATAAATTTTTATTGTTAAAATCCTTGGTCCTTGCTCAGAACCAAAATCACCTTAGTCGGCGTACGGTGTTCGGCATCGGCGTACGACATTTGGTGTTCGGTTTTTAGCGCCCGAACCAACTCGATGTTTTTCAATGTTTTAAACCTCGCTTTTATCTCTGAGCATATTTAAAAGGTTCCCAAATAATTGTTTTATAAAAACCACTTTTGTATCTTGGTCAATCGGTCTAACACGTGAAAAACGGTCAAAACCGTAAGCACGTGATGTATGACCTTGGAGACTTGGTTTTTACCGAACAAGTCTTGTTTTCATTATTTTATATCATATACAATGTTTTTCAAACCTGGTTTTTACTTTTGGGAACACTTCGTTTTTGGACCTCGGTTTTTCACAACGGGTTTCAGCTGGCTAGACTTTAGCTAGGTAATAATCGATTATCACTTTGGTGAAAATCGATTATCTGCCTCTGCAGCTTTGAACTCCAAAAGTTCTGAAGCTAGCAATAGTCGATTATCACATTTGCAATAATCGATTATCAGTCTGTACAGCCAAAACCTAGAAACTTCTGAGAGGACCAATACTCGATTATCACTAGTTGACAATCGATTATCTGGGTTACCGTTGTCCTCTAACGGATAGAATTTTAAATTTTTGAACAGGGAATCTTTTGATAATCGATTATCAGGCTTTGACAATCGACTATCTCCCTGTGTCTTTGAAAATTTTGTCTTCATCCTGTTGGAAATTCTAGCAACGGGTTTATCCCATTTTGGGCTATAAAATGGCACCCAAATCCTCTCATTTTACACACAATTCTTCAACATTTCAATACTCTTTCATTGCATAATCATTCCTAATTTTCTTAGATATTTGAGAGCCAATTCTTGAAGAAATTGTCATGTTCTTGAGCATTTACTAGTTCACTCATATCTACTCTTGTGAGAGTTTTATTCCTGAGTGTTTAAGTGTTTTTATACACTTTAACAGAGGTTGTTCCCTTGTTGTAAACTCGAAGAAAGTTCTTTGTTCCTTTGTGAGAAGTCTTGGAGTACGGTATCTCCGAGCAAAGGCGTTGAGGCTTGTGTGACTCGGGTTCTCAAGTTGTATCGGTTTGTTAAGCACCCTTAAGCTTAACGGAGTTAGTGTAGCTCGAGAGAGTCTCTCGGGAGGCTGGATTAACTACACGTTGTGGTGAACCAGGATAAAATTCGGTGTGCTCCTTTCTTACGTTCTTTACTTTTACGCTCTCGTTTTTAATTTCCTGCGATTTTTGTTTTAAACGCTATTAACCCCCCCCCCCCCCTAGCGTTGGGCCTTTATTCTAACAATTGGTATCAGAGCCTTACTCTCTGAAAGACTTAACCGGTTGAGAGAAACGATCAATGGCTTCTACTCAAAGTTCATACGCAGGTTTAGGTGAAGGGCAATCCACCACGAGGCCTCCGTTGTTTGATGGAACGAACTACACCTATTGGAAGGAGCGGATGAGGATTTACATCCAATCCACCAACTTTCTCCTTTGGAGAATTATCAAAAATGGCGAAGACGTGCCAATGAAGAAGGTCGGGGAAACCAACGTCCTTAAGACCGAGAATGAGTATGATGCACAAGACATCAAGAAAGTGGAGAACAATGCCAAGGCCATAAACATCATCTATTGTGCCGTTAACTCGGATGACTACCAGAAGATCTCTTGTTGCACCACCGCAAAGGAAATGTGGGATAAACTAGAAATCACCTACGAAGGTACGGATCAAGTCCGAGAAGCTAAAATTGATTTTCTAACCCATGAATATGAATTGTTTCGTATGAAGGAGAATGAGAAAATCGATGAGATGTTTGAACGAATCTCCAAAATCGTCAATGATCTCCATGCACTCAAGAAGACGTACATGGACAAGGAGCTTGTGAGAAAAATCCTGCGAAGTCTCACACCGGAGTGGCGCTCCAAAGCCGATGTCATCCAAGAGTCCATCGGCATCACCAACATCACCATTGACGGGCTTAGAGGTAACCTCAAAACCTATGAGTCTACCATTCTATTCCCCTCTTTAGGTGAACAAAAAAAAGGGGATTGCACTCAAGGCTACCTCAAGCCAAGAACCCGCCATGGAGGAATCAAGCAATGAGGACAACGAGTTCGGGCTCGTCATCAAAAAGTTCCACAAGTTCATGCGTAAGGAGTATGAACGAAAGGGCAAGAAGCATGGAGGACCACCCAAGTGCTATGGGTGTGGAGAAGTTGGGCACATCAAACCAAAATGCCCAAATGCCAAGAATGAGAAGGAGAAGAAACCATTCAAGAAGCACCGAGCGTACATCTCTTGGGGAGGTGATGTTCTATGGGATAAAACCTTGCTGCCTCTGTAATGTGAACAAAACAACTTCGCAGCTCTCTTTTCTTATCTCTTATTCACTTGAGTAAATTTCATTCAGTGTTTGGAAAAGTGATTTTGCACCTAAATGTGAGCAGCACTTGTACTGGTATGACCATGATTGTTCGATTGTTTTAGCTATGTCGATCACATAGTCAATCCCTTTGAAGCTTCTCCATTGACCATCGTAGTAGTACGCGAGTCTGTAAAGATTAGACCTTTGCATCAGTAGCTTGGTGCTCTTTTTTCCATGTGTTATCTCTATTGCGATCAAAGGACATGCTCGATCAGAGCAGTATGCCTCCGGGATTCCTGATACCACATACCCTCGAGAGCATTTACCACGTACTCACTCAATCATTTTTACAAATCTATTTCTAAAGGACAAGCGGTTGGAATTCAGTTCAAACATGTACTTTAGTTTCTTAGTCAGCTCTGCATATTTTACCACTCTGAACAGAAATAAATAACATCTTTTAAGTAAACACAAAATGTATGCCATGTTTTTAAATGATATATATATATATATATATATATATATATATATATATATATATATATATATATATATATATATATGATTGACTCTAGTGAGATGACACCTTACGGTGAAATGACATGATTCAGTCAGATGACGCAAAGCTCACCACACTACACTACAAAGCTTACCAATGGACAATACAAAGCTCACCTGGAAATAAAGCAAAGCTCACTATTTTGAACCCCAAAACTCACCTTTTTTAAATTTTAAAAATTAAAAAATTAATTAAAAATAAAATTAAAACACCAGTCAACCATCGGTCAACGGCGGCGAAGCAACAATGGCGGCCAAAAGCGGCGACGATCAGTGGCGACGGCGACTGGCGGGGCGGCGACCGGCGATGGCTGCCGAAGATTGGCGACAATGGCAGGCGGCAGTCAATGCTAGCGGTCAACAGTCAAAGTCCAGTCAGCACCCCTTCCTTTGATTTTATTTTTTGGAAAAAATTTAAAGTACTGAAAAAATATGGTGAGCTTTGCCCTTAAAATTTGTTGGTGAACTTTGTAGTTGTCTTTGGTGAGCTTTATAGTGGCTAGTGGTGAGCTTTGTGTCATCTGACCGAAGCATATCATATCACTGCAAGGAGCATCCAATAACACCCTATCAGCTGAGTTTTGAAATATAACTTTGGGTAGCTGCAATGATTTTTCACATTAGGAAAAAAAATAGATTAGAGTTTTGAAAAGAAAAAGATAGCATCAGCCATCGAGTATATGCAGTGAAGGAGAACTAAAATAGAGAGTATCAGACATGAAGATTTGGTATGGCGTACAACATTAAACAAACCCAGTAAGATCCCACAAAAAATAGTATTTATTCGTGATTAACTTTTGTGTAGAATCAAATCAATTTTCCAATAATGCAAAAGTACTTCAATGGAGAAAATGCACCGGGATGGGGATGGGGTGTGTTACTGTTTTGCTGCTTCTGACGAACACAAATGTTCAGTTGATATAAGCTCGATATTATCAACTAAGCAAGAGAAGCTCTAACTTCTCTCCCATCGTAGTTACAAACAATGGTATTTGTCACTCCCATGCGTTGTAAATTAGCAGCAAGTGACTTAAGTCTTGGCTATTTCATCTCATTTGCATAAACAATACCTAGTTATGAAGAAAGAGGAGGAAACACAACGAAGCAATGAATACTATTCACAATAACGCACAGCCAACGGTTTCAGTGCAATAAAACAAACCAAGAAAAACTTGCAGCCCGTTCTTAGGTTATGGCATTATCAAATGAGAGAACAATGTGGTTAAATTCTATAAATTGAAAAATGATATGTGTTTTATGTTATTATACTGTGCACAATCTACACATATCAGAATTATATGTTATGCATGGCTTACATAAATTCATCTAAGCTTTGTTATCATTTATCAACACAACCAAAGGAGTGAGAGAAACGGTAGGCCTCCCTTTTAATAAAATGTCAAGTACCATTTCAGTAATTCTATGATCCATAAGAATGGCAAGTAGAACATGCAATGGAACCTTCGCTAAATCATTTAATTAAAATATACCACTGTTTTTCATAAGTGCTGCAATATACATCGTTTTTCCACCAGGTGCACTGCAGCATGAAAAAAATAATAAATGAAAAACATAGCTAGGGGTACACCAAAAGTGTACCCCAAATGTACACCACCCCCTTCATTACCACTCATTTTTATTTATTTATTTTATTTTTATTTTACATGCCAAATTGAGTGGTAATGGAGAGAGTGGTGTACATTTAGGGTACAGTTTTGGTGTACCTAGCATTTTTGTTGTGTAATTGGTGCCCAGGAATAATGTCAAAACAAAAATATAAATGACAATGTGAAATTTGAATAGTCTTGATAATCATTTTTTTATGACAGAACATTATAAAAAAAATTAAATACACGGAACAAGTGACGATAAGATCAAGTTCTAAACATGAGAAACAATTGAAATAAAATTTTAGGTTGTTACAATAATAATGTCAAAACAGGTAATGGTAAAAAAAGGTTCTTCGGGTAATCACATAGTGCTTCCATACACACTTGATATGAAGCCTATCGATGTAAGAAAAGATGAATAATGCACTAATGTAGGAGTACTAATTGATGATGGGTTTCATATTACTATGTTATTTAAAAACAAAGATTTTATATTTCTGTCTGAGTTGTAAAATGTTGTAGATATGTGTTGGATAGAGATCTACCTGTTCCTCAGGAAATGGACACATACTCTACAAAATGTACGCGATAATTTACAGCTAATAATTTAACATTAAAAGGTACTTGTATAATTGAAGTTAGAAGCAATTACCTTCTTAAGCATTATAAAATGGTAAAGAAGATAATGGAAGCTAGAAAACTACAGATTCTAAATGATTTTACCATCAAACTACAGCTTCTCAAAATAACCTTTACCATTTTAAAATCATAAAATGGTTAGAAAGTTACAGTTTCTTTACCAAATTAAACATTTTAATCATAGCTTAGGTTTGATTTAATTATAGGGGGGCAAGGGTGGGGCTGGGGTGGGGGGTTTAGGTGGAGGGTTAGGGGGGTAGGAACCGTCATTTTTACAAACAGGGCACCGTAGATACCCCACACGAACTGGTGTAAGCAAATGACACCAGTAACACTGGTGTCATTTTAGACTTACTCATACATACATACATACATACATACATACATACATACATACATACATACATACATACATACATACATACATACATACATACATACATACATACATACATACATACATACATACATACATACATACATACATACATACATACATACATACATACATACATACATACATACATACATACGTGTGCATACCAAAGTAAATTTTTAAAAATAAAGTAATTGAGAAAATAAAATTATTCAAGTGTAGGATAAATAATAAAAATAATAAAAAAAAATAAAATATAATGAATAAAATGAAATAATTAAATTAAAAATACTGATAATCATTTTAAAATAGATAGAAAACAAGTTCAAAATGAAAAATATAAATAAAATATTGAAAATAAAACATTTTTTCCCCTCCCAACCAAGCAAGGTGAAGGAAGGGTCATCCCCTCCTATTCCCTCCGATCCATTCCATCCCCTCCCTTCCCTTCCAACCAAAGGTGGGGTCATCCCCTCCCTTCCATTCCGACCAAAGCAAGGCTTCCGATTTTGCATGACTCTAGCAATTCAGAATGTTTAGGGTCATCATTACTCATCAATTGAAATTCCTAGTTTACTTGCGTTGTGTAAAATCCATAACTTTGAAAGTTCTTTTCAGTTGTTTATTAGACTTCCCATATAGGTAAAGCTTTTTACACTTGTCCTGAAACTGATGCTAGACATTGGAGATACCAAGTCAGAAATTTCATCAATCTTCACCTTGTTGGTTTGAGTGTTTTTTTCTATACCATGTAAATAGAACTGCCTCAACTGCATTTGGCTCCAAATTTCTTCTCTTTATCAAATTGTATTACAAGGCAAATTTGATGTTTAATAGGATAGAACCTAGTTGCCTCTGCAATGTGTACAAAAAAAATTCACATCTTTCCTTTGTTATTTCTTGTTCATTTAAATTAATTCCATTCAACGCTTCAAAAGTGGTTTTGCACCTAAATGTGAGCAGTATAATCATTTTTCGAAGCATTGAATGAAATTAACTCAAATTAACAACGATTCGAAAAGTAGTTGTGTGTCTCACATTTAGGTACAAAACCACTTTTCAAAGCGTTGAACGGATTTAACTCAAATGAATAAGAAATAAGAAAGGAAAGCTGCGAATTTTTTTTGTACACATTGCAAAGGCAGCTAGGTTCTATCTTATTAAACATCAAATATGCCTTGTAATACAATTTGATAAAGAGAAGAAATTTGATGAATCAAATGCAACTAAGGCAGTTCCATTTACATGGTATAGAAAAGAAAAGACTAAAACCAACAAGGTGAAGATTGATGAAATTTCTGAGTTGGTATCTCCAGTCTAGTGTCAATTTCAGGACAAGTGTAAAAAGTTTTACCTATATGGGAAATCTAATAAACAACTAGAAAAAACTGTCAAAGATATAGATTTTGCACCACGCAAATCAACAATAAATTCCAATTGATGACCCTAAACATTCTAAATTGTTAGAATCATGCAGAATCAAAAGCCTAAATTCCATAAGGCATACACTGGCATTGTTAAGTACTGTTCATGAGAAAAACTTGAAAACAGAAGCCAAAACATTCAATAACAAAGGTAAGAGTAAAAATGTTCAAATGGGAGAATTCGTTGAAAAAGCAGTTAAAAACTGGAAAAAGGAAAGAAAGAAGGGCTACTTAGTGTGTTAGTCTCTCCTCACACCCTTCTTTTATTTGCACTTAAACACCATTTTTTTGTTCGTATAATATTTTATTCTCATGGGGCAAACCTTGGGGAAAAAATATGAGATAAAGTACTACTCCTTATTAACTTTTGTGTATGACATATGTTCACTTGATAAAAGGTGTACTTTTTGGCATAATATCTGCAAAAGTAATCATAAATCTTCATCACACAATAAACCTACCCCCTTTGCAAAAAAAACACATCCATGTTGTGGACATGAGGATAGAACTGTTTCTTGTCTAAAGATGGATGAAATCAGTGCTGCCTAAAGTTAACAAACCTGTAACACAGAGCAAGATGACATCAGCTATGGAAATACGCCTTGGTTGGCCAAAATCAAGACCACATGGGACATGTTTCACATTTCTCTTCTTAAGTGCATAGTCTATAACTGCTTCGTTCTGCAAAATTCCAAATTCGACACAAAAAGATTGTTTTTTGAGAGAAACATACATCAATTAATATGATCTACAAGCTGTCAAAAAAAAGTAATATGCTCTACAAAATTACCATTTTATCCTTATGTTTATGAGTATGTTGCTTTATAGAGTGAAGAGTAAAATCATAATTTAACTGTGGGTGGGTTACCACATGTTGCGGCATACCTCATCAATCAGAATGGAGCAGGTTGAGTAGACAACATATTCCCCTATTTTTGAATTAGCATCCACCATATCAATTGCAGCACGGATCAATTCCTGCACACCTGACAAATTAAAATCGTTTTTGACAATGTAGTGGGTCTCTTTAGGCATACTTTCAAAACGGTTTCATAGAAACACCAAGAATAAGTTATAGATTTAAAATACTAGATTAATTTCCTACCAAAACATGTGACAAAAAAATAATTGTATACCTTCTGCAAATGAGCAGTCTTCTGTATGTCCTCGGCAGTTTTAGAAACCTTCACTGGCTCATCTTTAGATATGACTTGCATTGCAAAGTACAGATAACAAGTGTCTAAACAAAAAGAAAGGAAATTTAAGAAAAAACATTCCTATTTACATTAACTCTAAACCATACCCCGGTGCCACTGCAAGGAGCATCCAATAACACCCTCTTAACTGAGTTTTGACCTATAACTTTGGGTAGCTGCAATGATTTTTCACATTAGGAAAAAAAAGATTAGAGTTTTGAAAAAGAAAAAGATAGCTTCATCCATCGAGTATATGCAATGAAGGAGAAGAACCAAAAATAGAGAGTAACAAACATGAAAATTTGGTATGGCGTACAACATCAAACAAACCCAGTAAGATCCCACAAAAAATAGTATGTATTCGTGATTAACTTTTGTTATAAGTAGAATCAAATCAATTTTCCAAAAATGCAAAAGTACTTCAATGGAGAAAATGCACCGGGATGGGGGTGGGGTGTGTTACTGTATTGCTGCTTCTTTGTTATTTTTAGCAATATTTATATGCTGACAAACATAAATATTCAGTTGATAATTGATATAAGCTCAATATTTTCAACTAAGCAAGAGAAGCTTTAACCTCTCTCCCATCGTAGTTACAAAAGATGGTATTTGTCACTCCCATGCGTTGTAAATTAGCAGCAAGTGATTTAAGTCTTGGCTATTTCATCTCATTTGCATAAACAATACTTAGTTATGAATAGGGGTGCATACAAATCAAATAAAATGTATTCGATTCGTGATTCGTATTCGAAAAGGATGATTCGTCTTCGCTATATCCGAATTCGAATCCGAATACAAATCATATTTTAGATTCGAATTATTTTCAAATTCGAATACAAATATTAATAGATTCGATTCGTTTATTATTTGAATTATTCGAATATTATAATTTATAAATAAATTTATATATATTCTAATATATAAAATATTTATGTACATATTTTAACATATTTTAATATATTAAATTTTTGTGTACATATAAATTTATATATATTCGAATATTATAATTTATAAATAAATTTAAATATATTCTAACATATTTTTACTAAAGTTTACATTATTATAAAATAATAATTTAATGTCTTTAAGAAATCTGTTTTAAGAAAAAAATTACTAATATTTTCGAATTCGAATATTCGAATACGAATTCAAATACGTCAAATATCTATCGAATCGAATACGAATGTTTTTTAAAATTCGAATTATATACGAATCCGAATTCGAATACATATCACTTTAATCGATTACGAATCGAATAGTGATATATTTGCTTTGAATTTTAATCGAATACATATCACTTCGAATACATATCACTTTGAATACATATCACTTTAATCGATTAGTATAAATTTTACTTTTAAATTTTAAACCAATATTGGAATGAATTGAATACAAAATAAATTTTATTAAGCATCATAACTTCAAGTTCTTTCTGGGTGACAGAGGCAGTAATAAAAATATTAAACATTTAAAAACTAAAAGTGATATTGAAGTATACCTCAGTGGTAGGAAGTCTGAACTCCTCTGGCTTTACTCTACTAATATTAAGCTGCAATTCTTGTTCTGCTTCATCCTCTACTCGTTCCCTTTCTCTGTCAATATTCCTTGCATCCTTCTCAATATCAGAAACGCCAAAATCAGAACCAGCATCTGAATCCTCCTCTGCAACATTATCAGAACCTTCATCATCACCCCCTCCAAGAAAATCAGAAGATATATCGGAATCGGATTCAACTCCCTGCTCTTCTCCTTCAGATCTTCGGAGTTCACCTTCAAGATCTTCCTCGCAAAATTGAGATGCATCTTTCTTTTGCTTCTTTTTCGGTTGAGACTTCTAAGGCCCCTTGCTTAGCTTCGGACCCGCCGTCTTCCTGAGGAATGGAGCCCAGAAAAAAACGAAGAACAGGAAGAACCGCGATCAAAAGATGCTTTTCTTACCCTTCCTCTTTCGTTGGAGTCTATCGGCTAGGGTTTAAGAGAGGTCGAACTGGTCCGTGGGTTATGGGCTTATGAACAACAAACATTGGTACACGGCAGATTTGTTAACAAACATTGGAGCCAACTACGAGAGAGCTGTTGAGGAAGGTGGCGGCGGCTCGGCGAGGAAAGAAAGGAGATCGAAGAAGAGAGACGACTAGGGTTACTGGGGAGGATAGAAGAAGAAAAGAAAAAAAAGGAAAAAAAGGAAGCAAAAAAAAGGAAAACATAATTCATGGATTATAAACAATTTTTCATAATCTTATAAAATCCTGATGTTAAAATAGGCTATGTTTGGATTGAGTTATGTAAAATTTTATTAGATAGATAATGGTGAGTAATTGAAGGTAGGTAATTGAAGATAGGTAAAGTAAGGTAATGAGTTAAAAATTTGTGTTTGAATATTTAATAGGTAATTTGAGGTAAGATAAACAGTAAAATTACTTAAATATCCTTGTACTTGTTTTTCTTTATTTGTTTAATATTTTGACAATTATTTATAAAGTAAATGTAATAAATTATTTTTTCATCGATTTCAAACATTCTTTTTATTTAATTTATTAGAAAAGTTTTTAAATTTTAAATGTAAAATTTTGAAATTAAATGAATACTTTAAGACAAAAGTAGTAACATGTCATTTTTATAAATAAAACTAATCAAAATTTAGAAGTCATATATTCCATAGCCAAAAAAAACATACAAAAAAAATATTTATATAATTAGCCAAAAAACAGCAATACACCAAAACTTAAAAAAAACCACTACAACAAACATGAAAAAAAGAAGAAAAAACCCAACATAAACACAAGAAACACGAAAAAACACAACACAAAAAATAGAAAGAAAAAGGAAAAGAAAGCAGAAGCATAAGCAAAAACAAATAAACGAAAAAAAATGGAACAAAAACAGCAAAAGGTCAAAGGGCACAAAGAAAGCTGAAAAAAGATAAACAAAACCTAAAATAATTTTGAAAAAAAACTTGCGTCAGATCTGGAGAATCGCATAGGGGAGCTACGTTTCGTCCGGCTGGAGGCGAAGTAGAGGAGGTCAAAACAGAAAAAATTGGATTGCGAAGCGATGACCTTGGTTTATTGCATAAAACGCGGTAGCCAAATTTAAACTGTTAAGAGGTAAGGTTACCTCCATTCACCTCCTCTTATCTAATTCATTTTTTTTTCCCTAACAAGGTAGGGTGTAAATCTAATCTCATCCTACATCCCTCTACCTCAAACCAAACACATTGTAAAATCTATCTAACCTTGCGTAGACTTAAAATAATTCATTAAGTTTATAGAAATCATGGATTTTAAACAATCTATCAGAATCTTTTAAAATTTAGATTAAATACACCCCATTAATGTAATTTTGGGTTACATTTTTTTGGTGTAAGTGTAACACAATTGTTCCCAAAATTATACTCAGTCCTAAAACTTATTTTGCCATTTTGACCCTAAATCGTGAACATAATTAAATGTACTCTTAAATTTAATAGAATTATTCTTTAAGATATTATATTGATGCATATCAAATATTTAAAATATTTGTTATTAAAATAAATCTAATTATATTAAATTTACAAAGTACACATATCTTAAACTTCTGTAAATATAAGGGTTTATTTGGTGCGTAAAAAAGATATGGATTGTGATATCTAGATATATCAAATTCGATATCTCCCCTCCCCTTCAAATCGAAGGAATTCTCCCTCCCTCTTGTCTTCTTCTGTCAATTTTTTATCTACCACTACTGAAAAAACCGCGAACAAAGGGAGACAAGTTCGCCTCTAATAGTACAGAATCCGCCGCTAATTAAGATTTAGAATGGAACTAAAGGCGGGCTCACTTCTGGCGCTAAACACGCTGCTCCTATTCATCTTCCACAAGAAATCTCTCATCTTAGGATTCCCATCCAAACATGACTATCTCATTTTCTTTGCAAATAGAAACTATCTATTTCTCATTCAAACATGACTATCTCATTTTCTTTGCTAGTAGTAAACAATATTTTGTTGTTCCAAAATCACAACTTTAAAAAAGCTCCCAAGATTTGTACAACTAAACCTACTTTAAAACTAGTAGGTGTGAACAAAAACCAAGACACTAGACATACGGAGTATGATTCTTTCAAATTTTTAAGTTATTCCCTTCGTCTCTTTTTTAATTCATTTTATCTTGTAATTTGTAAATTAAAAAATTATAAAAATTATATATTAATAATCTATATGTTAAGACGAATCAAACAAGATCACACATGACTATTTTTAGGCTTACACATTGAGAGAATTTGATGAGTCAAAGTGCTTAGATGAACAATTCCAAAAGTCAAAAGTGGACAAACACTCAGACCAAGTAAAAAATATCATAATTAAAACTGGTCTAAAAAAAGAATTCCACATATTTGAAAAATTAGAATAAAAATATACCAATAAATATAAAATCGAAAATCAAATTGAGTTAACAAAAATTAAACAAAAATTACATATAATTGAACAATTAGAATATTTTCATTCACGTAATTGAAGAATTTAGAGAATTTTCAAGAGACAAGCAAAGAAATTCACATAATTGAACAATCAGAGTATTTTCAAGATGAATTAAAACCTAGAAATTGGAGGGGGGGCTGAGGCGTCGGCGGGGTCGAGACGGCGGAAGATGATTTCGTGGTTGTGACCGTTGCCGGCTGATAAGCCGACAGTCGGCGGCAGGCACAGAGGCGGGGCGACGGCGCTGTGCTTCGCCGTGTCCAGCTTTTTTTATTTTTCAATTAGAGAGGAAAATTTTACTCTTTTTTAGTTGGTCTGTGAAGTTTGTGACCATCTTGTTTATGAACTAAGCATTTTCTTTTTTAGTTTCATCATTTTGTTGTTGTATATTTACGGATTTAGGGGAGACATCCGCCTCTATTCTGTTTGATTATAGTGAGGGACTATTTTGTCTATAATTTAACTTTTTTTTAAATAAATTCAAATTTTTATTTCTATCGCTATTTTTTATTTAACTTTAATCTCCCGGTTATACAATTAAAATTTATTTCAATTAGCTACAAAATTAGCGACGAAAATGTTACCCACTAATGAAAATTTTAAACAGAGGGTGAATATTCTCCCGCTACTCTGCAGCTAATTAGAGATGGAACTACTTTTTGGCAGCTTATACGCAAGATTCTAGTGGTGAGACGTTGTAATTTAAAAAATAAAAATAAAATAATAAAATAATAAAATAAAAATAATGATTGAATAAAAAGAATAATTAAAAACAATAAATAAATAATGAGGAAATATATTAAATCATTAAAAACCAACAAATAAAATGATAATAATAAAATAAGTAATACGGAGTACTTAATAATTGATAATAAATATAATAATAAAAACAATAAATTTAAAAGTAAATATATAATGAATTTAAAAAAGAAAATAAAAACTAAAAATTGTTAAATAATAAATGAATAATAATAATAATAGCTTAAATAAAAATTCATTATAAAATAATAAATCAAATAAATAAATAATAAAAATCAAAGTAGTAAATAATATATAAAATAATAATAATTAAAAAAGTAGATATATAATAATATTTAAAATAAAAAATAAATTAAAGAAATATTAAAAATGGAACGTATAATAAAAACAAAAAATAAAATTATTAAAATTAAAATTAAAAAAATAAAATAAAAAATATAGGAACGAATTTCAAAAACTAGTTAAAAATTAAAAAATTAAAAAATTCATTCCCAGTGTCGTTGTTAGAATATCAAATTCGTGTTTACCTCATTTAGCATCCCTTGCTCAACCACTGCCCACCAGCGTTGATCACAAAATTCAAAAGCACTAGAGAAATGTTCCTCGTTTTTTATGCGCATTCTTATAAAATGTGCAAAAAATACTATTGTTCTAGAAATTTTTCTTGTTTTGATATTTTTTGTTAAATAGTGATACTCTTAGATTTAAATTGTGTAAAATGTACATTTAATAATAATTTAAATTTATATAATCAGATACATCTTAAGATATAGTTATATAATCAGTTACAAAATTCAAAAGCACTAGAGAAATGTTCCTCGTTATAATAATTTTTTTTATTATGTTGAATTTGTAACTAAAAAGTGTCAAACTGTTTTTTTATTCCACCTAACACTTTCTCGAACGTCGAGTGTTTTTAGGCGATAAAGAATTGATGAGTTGTGTATCGTGAATCAATACATAAAAACACTAACGGATTCAAGAAAAAAATTCGCACATGACAACATACTTTCAAAATGATAGATTCATTTCAAAATACATTACTCGTCTAAAATTTCAAACAAAACAACAATGCCAACGATACAAGCACAAAAAAAAACAATCGTCATGAACAAGACAATATTGTCCAAAATAAAGACAACAATATAAGCACCTATGGCCTTCCTTCTCCACCACTTTCACCTAGAAGACCTTTGACATACCTCGTTCTCAAAACACTTGAAGAAAAGTGTGAGCTTATGAGTTTGGGCTAAAAGGACTTCCGGTGCTGCCAATGCTTCTTTGGTAGTAATGCCTTCTAAGGCAAGCAGTTCATCCAATACTTTGTCACTCATCTTCGCAAGCTCCATCTCTTGGTCGCGGACCTTTGTCTCCCGATCTTCGACTTTTTTTCATGGCATTCGCCATTGCAAAATAATGAACATTCATATTATCCGCAAAGTTTTCAAAATTCACAAATTTCAGAACTTCGTGATCCCTTAGCGGTATCAACGCTCTTTCTTCCTCTTTACACGTTTCTCTTTATTTTCACTTTCTTTAAAGGAGGGACGAAAGATCCATCAGCAGCAACCTCGTCATCACTGGATTCAATGCTAAGTGATGCGGTATGTAATACCCCGTATCAAGATGGGAATGGGAAGAGATCAAAAGGATTGATGGTACAACTCATACCAACAAGGTGCATCTTCTTTTCGAGAGCTCATCACCTATAAAGTCCAAAGTTAAGTGTGCTTGACCTGGAGCAATTTTAGGATGGGTGACCCCCTGGAAAGTTTTCCTTGGGCGCGCACGAGTGAGGATAAAGTGTGCGGGAAAGACTTGTGTTGGTTTATGGGGCGAGTCTACAATTCTATGAGCGGACATTTACGGCTAGGGTGGGGGCCGGGGTGTTACACGGTATCTTCTTTCTCCAAGTTCTCAACGGCTTCAACAAAGCCCTCGATAGACTTTCCAGTAGCATAGTCCTTCCCATAAATACTCTCACTTTCATTCAGGTAAGGGAATGGGACACCATACATATTCCTATAATTTGGATGAACTTAAAAACAACATATTGGGATATTGTTTACACTATGAAATCATGGGCTTCAAAGATAATACTGCAAAAAAAAAGAAAATAAGAAACATACCTTACAATACTCATCATACACTGATTTTTCAACAACAATGGTATGTTTTTCATCACCCCATTTGAATACACTCTTCCCAACATTTACATTATAGCTCTATACTTTTTAACAAGTTTCAACCTCGCATTAATGTAGGTTAGTGGCTTTCAACCCACATCCAGGAATGGCCTTGCTTATCAGCTCTTCCAATTTGGACATATGTCCATTTCTGAAACCATTCTCACACTTCCAATGAGTATCTGTATCCATTTCATACAAAGCAACGATGAGAGCTTTATCTTCCACACACATATTCCTTGTCTCGGTCAACCCACCTATATCTCTTACCATCTCACATAAAATGTCAAATGTTTGTCAGTTCGTTCAGAGAAAGTTTCTGCATACCACATTATCGTCCATAATTATTATATTCATGTTACGCATTCTCATTTCTCTTCTAGACATTTTATCTTCTTAAATTGCTCAAGATCAATGCAAAGTTTTACTTAGTAAATACCACATCATACAAAATAAAATCACACAATTAATCATCAAGTACAATAAGCTATCAACTTCAATTTTATCTTACTCCTCTTTCTCAGAGAGAGATCAGATTGAGTCATTCCTGTTCAAATTGTTTGTAAAAAAACTTTCAAATCAAATAGAACCAAGAATAGGCTTACTTGATAAAGATAAAATGAAGAATAAGATAAACGAAGGCGGAGTATTTTTCAAACAATGTGAAGTCTTTAGCCTGAAATTAACAAAGAGTAAAACATTCTGAAGGAATATTATTTTCTATATTAAACAAAGAGAACAAGGCTACGTATATATAGTTACAACAAGGGGGTAAAGTGTAAATAAGTAAACCTATACATAAGGAAAGCTACCATATATACATGATACTATATTAAATATATAATATATTTAACATAAGTAAAGCTACCATATATACATGATACAATATTAAATATATAATATATTTAACATGCGCCCGACTAGGTGACCGGGGAAGGACGGATGCCAAGACTGTGTCTGAAGTCAGAGAAAAGAAGCGATGGCAACCCTTTAGTGAAGATGTCAGCATACTGGGAGGACGATGGGACATGAAGAACACGAACTTGTCCCAGTGCGACCTTGTCTCTAACAAAATGAATGTCAACCTCTATATGTTTGGTGCGCTGATGCTGAACAGGATTAGAGGACAGATAGACGGCACTTACATTGTCACAAAAAACCAGTGTGGCGTGCCTAGGTGGCTGCTGCAATTCTAGAAGTAGATTTCGGATCCAAGTGGTCTCGGCTACTGCATTTGCAACGGCTCGGTATTCTGCCTCAGCGCTGGAACGAGATGTAGTAGCTTGTCTCTTGGAGGACCAAGAGATGAGATTATCCCCAAGGAAGACACAATACCCAGAAGTGGAGCGACGAGTATCAGGGCAGCCCGCCCAGTCAGCGTCCGAGTAGGCCTGTAGAGATGCAGTGCTGGTGCGATGAAGTGTAATCCCATGAGTGACAGTGCCTTGAAGGTAACGAAGAACTCTCTTCATGGCTGTGAGATGAGTGCTGCGTGGGGCGTGAAGATGAAGGCAAAGCTGCTGTACGGCATAAGTGAGGTCAGGACGTGTGAAGGTGAGGTACTGTAATGCGCCAACAATGGATCTGTAAATGGTGGGGTCGGGCAGAGGAGTACCAGATGAAGCTGCCATCTTTGCCTTGGTGTCGACCGGAGTGGAGATAGGCTTGCAGTTGAGCATGTCTGCACGCTCTAAGATGTCATGAGCAAATTGCGTTTGATGAAGGAACATGCCGCTCGCAGTGCGCTGCACACTAATCCCGAGAAAGAAATTCAAGTCACCTTATCTGTCATAGCAAATTCCCCTTTGAGTTTCTGAGAGAGGCAAGTGAGGAGAGAAGTAGAGGAGGCGGTGAGGACGATGTCATCCACATACAGTAATAGGTAAGCCATGTCAACTCCATGTGAATAGACAAAAAGAGAGGTGTCACTCTTGCAACCGCGAAAACCCAGTGTGAGCAGGAAGCTAGCAAAGCGGTGATACCAAGACCGAGGAGCTTGCTTTAGACCATATAGAGCCTTCTTCAACCTGCAAACATAGTGTGGTCTGGCAGGGTCCTGGAAGCCGGATGGTTGGCTGGCATAGACAGTTTCCTGGAGAGTACCATTAAGAAAGGCATTCTTGACGTCCATCTGATGAATCGGCCATCCCCGAGCGAGTGCAAGACTGAGGACTACCCGCACAGTGGCCGGTTTGACAACCGGACTAAAAGTCTCGTCATAGTCGATTCCAAAGCGCTGATTAAATCCACGGACCACCCAACGAGCTTTGTACCTGGACAGTTCACCTGTAGGGCCAAATTTGTGGCGGAAGAGCCACTTGCCGGTGATGACATTTTGTGTGGGGGAGGGGGGTACTAATTCCCATGTTTCGTTTCTTATTAAAGCATTAAATTCATCACACATAGCATTGTACCAGTTTTGGTCCTTAAGTGCACTACGATAAGTAGGTGGGAGGGGGGAGATATGGGCTGTAGTGTTAAGGTTAAGGATGTGCTTGGGTTTGGATATGCCGACTTTGGAGCGGGTAGTCATAGGGTGTA
>OOIL02000889.1:1130422-1204821 GCA_900332095.2 Cuscuta campestris | reverse complement strand
CTGGAGTGGGAGGGGGGGAATCCAAACAGGAGTGAAGGAATTGGAGCGGGAGGGGAGGAATCGAAGCTGGCTGGAGCGGATGGGGAGGAAACAGAGCTAGAAGGAGGAGGAACATACCTGGGCTGCGGTGCGGATGGAGTGGCGGTGTGGTAGCGAGATGCGGTGTGGCGGCGGCTGGTAGAGAGTGACGTGCTGCGCCGAAAGGGAGTGATGAAAGGGAGGCGAAGATTGGGGAAGAAATGGATTTAAAAAAAAAACAACCTAGATCCTTATATTTTGTTGTAATCACTGAGAGGGGGGCATTTCATCTAATACATCATCCGTAAGTGTTAATAAATGTATTTTTTCTTATTTTTCCAATACCGTTTTTTCTTATTTTGCCATTACCTTCTTTTTTTCTTTTTTTTTAAATTTTTTTATTTCTTTTTTTTAATATAATACAAACAATTTTGAATTTTTATACGATAAATGTATTTTTTCCTATTTTTCCAATACCGTTTTTTCTTATTTTGCCATTACCTTCTTTTTTTTTAAAATTTTTTTATTTCTTTTTTTTAATATAATACAAACAATTTTTATTTTTCCATTACCTTGTATAAAAATTTTTATAAAATCGTATAAAAATTCAAAATTGTTTGTATTATATTAAAACAAATGAAATAAAAAAATTTAAAAAAAGAAAAAAACAAGGTAATGGCAAAATAAGAAAAAACGGTATTGGAAAAATAGGGAAAAAATACATCTATTAACACTTACGGATGATGTATTAGATGAAATGCCCCCTTCTCAGTCATTACAACAAAATATAAGGATCTCGGTTGTCTTTTTTAAAATAGAGGTACCTGAAACTTATTTCGACAAAACTCGCGTCACCCACGAGTAATTTTCTGAAAGAAGGGTTAGGGGAGGGGAAGAAGCGTTAAAAAACGGAAGCTAGGGGAATGTGAAATTCCTATAGGGATCGGGGAATCTAAAAACGTGAAATAGGATAATCCAAAACAGAAAAATAAAGAAACAAATTGAACTTTTTTTAAAACAAATAACAACAAATGAAATTGGAGAATCCCATTCTGTTTCCCGTTTCCCTTATCCCAAACCAAACGCGTAAATATTTTTTTAAACTAAATTTCAAAAAAATATTGAGTACCACTTAAATGTGGTGGGTGGGGTGACAAGCGGCACCCACTCTTTCTCAAATGGGCAGGTGGGCCAAATATTAGCCCTAGGGTTTCTGCTCTTCCGGTTGCCTTAATTCTAAAATCCAGTTTGGTCGATCGATTGCAATGAAGAAGAAGCAGCTCATCGTCGACGCCATTGCTCCTGGTCCCGGCCTCATAAAGTACTTGGCCTCCTGCAGCGCTCCCGTCCGATCCAGATCTCTGCGGCTGCTCGAGGGATGGCTTCTGAATCAGTCCGACATCTCCGACGACGATATGAAGAAGTTCTGGAAGGGACTCTTCTATTGTCTCTGGCATTCCGATAAGGCTCCGGCTCAATCCCATCTCATCAATCGCACTTCTTCACTCGTACTGAATCTAGACCTCTCTCTTGCTCTGAAATATTTCTCTTTTTTTTCTCATCACTTTGAAGCGTGAATGGGTCGGGATTGACCGATTGAGGCTCGACAAGTTTTACTTGCTTGTCAGGAAATTCGTTCACGCAGTTTTCGATTTGTGCAAGAAACATAGCTGGAATGTCGAGCTTCTGAATAAAGTTGTTGGTATTTTCATCAATAGTGCATTCTTAGCTGAAGATAAGCTGTTAGGTAATGGGGTGTGTTATCACATTGCTTCTGTTTGGCTTGATGAGTTGAGTGGCTGTAATGTTCCTGTTACTGATGATGTGGTTGGGCTTTTGTTCAAGCCATTGTTTGAAGTTATGAAGAAGTCCGAGGATAGAGTGATGGTTGCGAAAGTAGTGAAGAGCTGTGTGTTTGATGAGCTGTTAAAGATTGGGGGGAGTTTATTAGAGAAGAAGAGGAAAGGGGTTGAGGAAAACGAGAGCTATGCAGTGGTTGCTCGGCGGATCCAGCAGGAAAAAATCTCAGTGGGAGCACCTTTAATTTGACCCCTTCAAACTACATTCGCATGAACATTTAAATATGTAAATAACAAAAAAGCATGGAGTATTTAATTTAATTTCAAATAACCATTCAAATATGGAGTAATTAAATGAAAAAGTCATAGTATCCAAAAATTGAATACCACGGGATCAAATAGTTATATTTTACGGAGTAAATGTTTCACTTCCATTTTTAATTATTTTTAAAATTTATAAACACTTACAATACCTTTATACTAAATAATTTACACATTACATCTTACTTTTATCCATCACATCAATGACATTTTTGGAAACTCGACACAAGAAAATCCTCCCTTAAATTTTCTAAATGTTAAAATGGGAACATCTTTTTGGGAGTGAGAAAGTATTAGTCTACTCAACATATTTTATATTTCTATCCTACTCTATTACACGGTATAAACTATAAAATAAAAATAAAATTGAAAAATAACACTAAAATTACATAATCTTAAATCTTTTGTTTTTCTAAAGTTGAAATATTTTATTAAATGAAGATAGTCATACACTACAAAATCAACAATTTCCCATAAACAAATAAACTCATAAACACATTATACATAATGACTAAATTAATTGAAGTATAAAAATAATAAGGATATATAGAAATACTCAAAGTTTGAGCTTATTCTTAAAGATTGAGCAAGATATTTTTTAATCAAAATAATAAGGAGATATAGAAAAAAATTTATAATCAAAATAAAAATTCATTTAAGTGTATGTCTGCGTTCAAAAAAAAAGTGCATGTCTGTATTCTATAAAACCAAAGAAAGAAATATATATTAACGTAGATATTAGAGTCACCTAGAAAAAATCATGGAGAGATAGGATTTGATGAAAGAAAAATTAGAGGGTTCACGAGCAAGAGGAAAGAAAGGGAATTGAAAGAAAGAAAGAAAATTTAAAATGAAAAAATAGGTCTTTTATCGGGTGTCAACAAAGGACGCAAGAGTGGTGGGTTTGTAGCACAGCTCTAAACAAAAATTTGAGAATTAAACAGTTACCCAATTTTTAAAAGAAGAATTATATTACCTAGATTATTATTATAATAGCGTGGAAAACATTCCCAACTAAATTTTTTAATCTGATTCTAATAAGAATAAAGAATAAGTAATATAAATAAGTTAAAGAAAACAAACTTTTAGGCCACGTTCTCACCTGATCTGATTATAGTTATATTTAAAAATATTTCTAATCTAATCTAATTAAATAAGAATAAGTAACAAGTAATAAGAACAAGTTGAGAAAAAATGAGCTTAGTGTTGAAAAATATTCCCAACTAAACAGCCCATGCAGTCACTGTGGTGAGTGACTCTTCATATATAGCTTTCTTACGGATAAGCCCATCAATAGGTTGTGTTCGGGCCAGACCACTACCTGTCTCGATTAAAAAATTGTAACTCTCCCGTGATTGTTTACCCAATGGGTCTTGATGTGATATACGTAGTAATAGGATTTGGACTCGTGGGGTCTCAGTATCGGTGTAATAAACTAGTTATAAAAATTTTAAATTTTTTTATTGTGTACGTAACACTAGATAATGAATACGGAGTAATTACTAAACAAGATATACAAATTCATTTTTAGTAAAGTATGCAATAAAAGAGAAAGAATGAAAAGTAAAAAAAGTTTCATCGATAATATCTCTAAACATCCGAGAGAACAAGTTGAGTTTTGAAGGGCTCGAAATGTTTACCGCTATACTCTACCCTTTTTTGAAGGACTACTCCACCCATTTGTTTTAAATAAATAATGGGTTTGAATTCGAGAAGGATAAACCGATATTATAGGTTGAGTATTTCCCCCCACATGTTTTTACATTTGTTCAAAACCTAATGTACTCTTAAAGAAGGAAGGAATATATTTCCATATATTCCCGTATTTACTCTTTTAGTAGTTTACCGTAGATATTGATTTATTTCCTTTTGTATCTAGTTTCCATATAGAGTTCCTAACTTGTGTGATCCATATAGTAGTTGTCCCAATTTTGATGATTTAACTCCAGAATAGTGAAACATTGTTCATCATGCTTTTTCTCTATCACCATTTGTCTCTAGTGTGAAACTTTTAGATATTCTTGTATCACCACGTTAGATTATACTCCGTAGATACTAGCACATTGAGTTATATGACAAGTGAAATTTCATTATTGCATGATGTGGTGGGTGTGTCACCATGAGAGATTGGTTTGCCGAATGGAAAACAAGTTATTTCTATTCGATTTTGGGAAAATTGAATTGACAAAAACATTGACTCTGCAAAATGTTTTATATGTTCCCGCTTTGAGTTGCCATCTGATCTCTGGGTCATAATTAGCAAGGGAACTAAACTGTGAGGCACGCTCTGCCAACAACGGGTGCGTATTGAAGGACCTATGTTTAAAGACAACATTTGATATAGGTGAACAGGGAAGAGGACTGTATTTCTTCAAGGTGCCTGACAAAAAGATGGCGTACAGTGCAAAGGAGAGTAATTTTGATCTTTGGCATAAGCGGCTCGAACATCCTTCCTCTCATTTTTGAGTCTTGTTCCCCAGGTTGGAGCAAGTAAGAGTAGTCATATTTGTTGTGAAATTTGCTTGCGTGCTAAACAAGCTCGTGGAAGTTTTCCGATAAGCTTTCATCAATCTTATCGATTTTTTCATATCCGAATACGAATATGAATCTGAATAAATATTCAAATCCTTTTCGAATACTAATATGAATCAAGAGTATTCGATTCGTGAGTTTGAGAAATATATTTGGAATATAAATTTATTTTATATATATATAGACAAATAATAGCTAATAAATAGATTAAATGGTCATAAAATATTTTAAAATCTAAACGAATCAAATATATTTAAACGAACCAAATTTTTTAAATGAATCGTTGGTAAAAATTATATGTTTCTAATGTATTTGTGTTCTTATTTATATATTTGTGTTTAAAAGAAATTTCGTTCAATTATATAGTTTTTAAAGGTTCGAAGCAAACAAAGGATGTGGTGTGGGATCGTATCGATGAGAAGTTTTTTGCAGCGATAAACAAGAATGCCTCGTACCGTACTCGAGACCAACTTACTTCGAAATGTGGCCACATCAACCGTAAAGTCCGAAAGTTTATCAGAGTTTACGAGGAATGCTCTCGATCCTGGAAGAGCGAGACGAACGACACTGATATTCTCCGACTTGCCACGACCCAGTCTCAAGACGACAGACACCAAGGCAAGATGTCTATCGATCTTTGGATAATTTTAAGCTATTCACCGAAATGGCAACAACTCAACAATTTCGAGGCCAGATCCTCAAAGAAAATATCCTCCATCGAGGCTGAGATTGAGGTCGATGACACTATCAGTTCGTCCAAACAAATGTCTCCCTTCAGAGTAGATGATTTTGATGACGAGGACCCTATTCCACGACCGATTAGAAGAAAGAAAGCAAAATTCATTGCCTCGGGTTCTGAAGTGTCCGACTCTGTTTCTTCTCACGACGATATTGATCGGGCAATGGTTGAATAACTTCGGATGTTCATTATTGGAGAAGAAGAGAGGGAGAAAAGAAAGCAACAGAAAGAAGAGATTGACGTAATGGAAACCGACCTTGATACGTTTTCGGACTTCAAACGTATGATCTCCAAGAGAAGACAAAAAAGATCAAGGCTAAACATAATTTATCTTAGTTTTTTTATTAATGTATTTTTTTATTAAATGTTTTTTTATTGAATGTAAGTTTTATGAATTATTGTCGTTTTAATTTTTTAATTTAATGAATGCATGTAATTTTTTTATGAATTGTTCTCGTTTCAATTTAATTAAATAATTGAATTTTATTGATATATTTTTAGAAAATGTTTATTTTTAGTATATCTGTGAGTAAGTAAGAGTTGACATGGTAAAGAGTGAAAATTTGAAGCTCCGGTTTGAAGCCCCGGGGCTTCACGAGTATTTCATGTGCTTTAAAAGTAACTTTTTTTTATAGAAATAGGAAAAGTTTTTTGGGATGGATGAAAAAAAGAAAGGGAAAAATTTTTGTAGGACGGAGAGAGTATCTTTTATCCACATAATATATCTCTCTTCCCTTCAATTCTCATTCTTTTCTATCTCTTTCACCCCTCAAACTCCTAGATATAAATCTGAAGAGCTTTAAAGATTGGAGATGCTAATTAGCTTCAATACCTGCTGATACGTCATTTTTGGGTTAGTTCTTTTTATTCTTTTTTAGGTATTTTTAAAACTTTTAGAGTTCAATTTTTAGTTGTTTAGCTTAGTTTTATTTTAGTTCTTATTTTTATAATCTTTTAATATTCTTGAATAAATAAAAGATTTTTTATCATTTTTTTATATTCTTTTATTTTTATTTTTATTTCTCTAACCCAAAATTATCAGATATCTTATTTTTTGATGAAAAATGTAACAAAAGACCAAATTGAAGATCAAGTTTGGAAAAAAGATTTAATTTGGGCCGGAGCCCAAACCCATCAACAACAAAAGCAAGCCCAACTCTCCTCTCCTCCCTCCACCTTATTTTCACGCAAGAAAGAAAAAAAAAAGAACGGAGAATTGAACCGGCGACTTCTTCTTCTCCGCAGCGAAGACCATCTCCTTCTCCTACGCTCCAACATTCAAGTCTCCAACGAGCAAAAATTCAATGGTAAAAAGCTCCTTCTTGCTATAAATTGGGAGGCCGCTACTCACAAATAACGGGGGGAACAACGACGAAAGAGAGCTGCGGCTTAGGACGCGGCGGCGGTGGTGGCGGCCGGCAGACGCGAACCGGCGGCGGCAAAAGCTCCGGCGAGCGGTGGGCAGTCTCCTCCAGCTCCTATTTCTCAAGTTTTCTTCATCTTCTTCCTCATTTGGTAACCCTATATTTGTCAAAAAAAATGCTTCTCCAATTTCATTGTTAAAGTGTTGTTTCAATTCAAGTTTACATTTTTTTTGGCTTGTTGTGTGAATTTCAAAAATTCCAAAATGGTTGGTGTTCTTTTATGGGGTTTTTTTAATGTTATATTAAATCCCTTATTAATTAAAATTGATTCATATTGGTTTTCTCCAACTTTTTGCGCAAATTGTTGTTGAATTGGTTGAATCGCACAGTTTGATTTCATAAGTAGGTTGGCATCTGGAATTCGATTTTTATTGAAGCTATTTTAACTCCATATTATAGTTAAATGATTTTTGAATTCATACGTGATTCTTCGTTGTGCTATGTGTTTTGTAAAATTTTAAGGTTAATGGACTTCTTAGCCCCATAAGTTGGACGTTTTACTTAAGATTCGTTATTGATTGATTCTTTTGTCGTTCGTTTGTTTTATGTTATTTTCATAAAATTTAAGGTTGTTTAAACACAAAAACAATTTTTAAGTTTTTGAAAATATGTAATGTTTTCTTATGTGAAGAGATTAAAATTCTTATGCTTGATTTGTTCAAGGAGACTTGCAAAATATTTTATCATTAGACGTTAAAGTTTATTAAAGTGTATCAAATGTTCTTCGTGAATAATTTGTGCATGGGAGTTAGGATGAAAGAAAGATTCGCTCTTTTATAAACTTTTTCATCTTTTGGAATCATTATTTGAGCGCTTGAGGTGAGTGGGGGTTCAAAGTGATTCAAAAGGCCTTTGAATTTTTGACTCCGGGCCTTATAGAGAGTTGACAATCCTCCATATCGTGGTTAATGAAATGAATCAGCAACTCGAACTTTGATTGATTTTTTCTCTTCTTAAGTGCGTAAGTTACGTAATATATTGTCTACGTGCCTATTATACGTGTAATGTTCGATTTGTGTTTGATCTCTTTTACATTTTCTTTTGGGTTCTTGGTGGTGTTTCTTGGGTTACCTTAGTTGGAGGAGTTGAATATATTTAGAGCTTGCTTTATCCCATTTTATCAAAAAACCAAAAAAAAAAGAAAATAATAAAAACCTAAAAATATTTACTTTTCATCAAACACCCCCCCTTCGTTATAGTTTATCATATAAGTTTTAGTATGAGTGTTAGTTCATAAGTTATAAATATAAGTTTTTATACTTTTTTTTATTGTATCTTAAGTATGTGTTTTTATGTTTATAAGTTATATTATAAGTTCAGTGTTTATATAAGTTATATTTATAAGTTATAAATATTATAAGTTCAATTGGTTTTCTTATCGGAGATCGAAGACCTGAATTTACTTGAGACATCTCCCTATGATTTTCTAAGGCCCTGTTTGGTATACGGAATTCAAACTATAAAATTGGAATTGGAGACTTCAATTCCAATTCTGGTGTTTGGTAGCACAAGAATTATGTGGATTTGGAATTGATAGTGCAAAAAATGAATTGGAATTGGCAGAATTCAATTCTATGGAATTGAATCGCGTGGAATTTTAATTCAATTTCAATCCCATCAATTCCGTATACCAAACGGATCCTAATAGTTTGGGATATGCTAGGGGTACACCAAAGGTGTATCCCAAATGTACACCACCCCTCTCTTTACCATTCATTTTTATTTTATTTTTAATTTATAATTTTTTTTGAATTTTTATTGCTTTTTTTGTAGTGAAGGATGTTTGGGGTACACTTTTAGTTTACTCCTAACATTTTCCTAATAGTTTTTGTTGCTTTCTAGCCCAAATCGTTTTAGATCTCGATCGTTGCTGCGTGTACATGGAGACTGCTACCGCTATTGCCGAGAAGTCAATGGAGCAGCCGTCCTCACAAGTCACAACCGAGCAGTCACACGAGCCATAATAATATTGGTACATTAAAGCAATATCTCTGTCAAATTGCCAAGAGTAAATTATATAAAAGGTCCCCAGTTATAGGTCGTTTTACATATTAAGTCCCTACATATCAAATATTACTAATTTAGTCCCTAATTATTATATTTTTTTTCACGAATGATCCTTTGTTAACATTTCCGTTAAGAACGTGGACAAAATTGTATATTCATATTCCTCACTCTCTTCAATTAAGTTTCCTCCGTTTTCTCATACTCTTTTCCAAACTCGTCGCTGAGTTTGAATGTCTTAAACCAAAAACTTAAATGATCGTTCCTCCAGTTAGACATACAATTGAGAGAAGAGTGATGATTTTGGTTTAGGGTTCAAAGCTAGAAATTCAGCGACGGGTTTGAGAAAAGTGTGCAAGGGAGGAGGGAAGCCTAATTGAGGAGAGAAAGGAGTGTGAATTTATAATTTTGCCCACGTTTTTAACGAAAATGTTAACAAAGGACCATTCGTGGAAATAAATATAATATTTGGGGACTAAATTAGTAATATTTGATATGTAGGGACTAAATATGTAAAACGGCATATAACTGGGGATCTTTTATTGAATTTACTCAATTGCCAAATATGGGATTGATTTTTTTTTAAATCTGATTTTAGTTGAACTCTTTTCAAGTTTAGGAGGTCATAGCCAAATTAATCAATCCCTTAAAAACATGTTTTAGTCAATTCGGGAAGATCGTTTTAGGACAAAGAGAGTATATGGTTTGGAAAGTACAACCATTTTTTTCACCTGATTTGAATAGTTCTGAATTAATTGTAATAAATTCTAATATGAAATGTACTGATTTGATTTGAAAATAATTACAATTAAAGTTGTTTCTTATTTAATATGATCTGAATTGATTCCAATAAGAAAAAGTAATAAGTAATAAGAACAAGTTGACAGAAAATTACTCGCGGGTGACGCGAGTTTTGTTGAAATAACTCTCAGGTCCCTCTATTTTTAAAAACACAATTGAAGTCCTTATATTTTGTTGTAATGACTGGGAGGGGACATTTCATCCAATACATCATCCGTAAGTGTTAATAAATGTATTTTTTCCTATTTTTTCAATACCGTTTTTTTCTATTTTGCCATTACCTTGTTTTTTCTTTTTTTAAATTTGTTTTATTTCATTTGTTTTAATATAATACAAACAATTTTGAACTTTTATACGATTTTATAGAAGAAATTCTAAAATAACACTTTAAAAAATAGTAACAAAATGAAAGAAAAACAAAGAAATAAAAAAAGGAACGACCTAGGATTTATTACCTTAAAACATTTAGAAAAGAATAAGACAAAATTACATTTATTAACGTTTATAGATGAAAAATTGTATGAAATGTTCCCTTCCAATCATTACAACAAAATGTAAGGACCTTTGCTGTCTTCTTGAAAATAGAAGAACCTGAGAATTATTTCAACAAAACTCGCGTCACCCGTGAGTAATTTTCTGACAAGTTGAAGAGAAACATAACCTAACTATTGTTGGGTTATAATAGTCCTTTCTGTTATGTACAATGTCTTTTGATGTTCTCCATTATGTAACATGTTTTTGATAATCCTCATTAAAGTTAGACCTTTGATTTCTCCTTTGTAAGTCTATATATAGGCTCTATATTATGTTGAAATGTTATATCCTTCTCATTGATCTTTCATTGCATTCTTTTTCTTTTCATTTTTTTAATAAAATTTTTCTTAAAAAATTATTTTATTTTGAAAATAAATAAATAAAAATATTAATTTGAGATAGGGAGCGTATATTTTATTTTATTTATTTGTATCATAATAGAAAAATGTAAATAAAAGATTGAAACTTGAAAATAGAGGAAAAGAAAAAGCATAAATGTCATTTTAACTCTAAAAATAGGTAGGAGGAGAGGCTTATGCGCTATTTTTTACAAATAACTTTTTAAAATAGAGATAGTTTTGATGCACTTTTGTATATTATAGGGGCACCTAAGCTATTAGCCCATATATAATGTGATATGAGTTAGGTTAATACTTAATAAGTTGATATTAGTACTAACTAATTTATAGTATGAGTAAAAGGTGATTTAAATCAAAGGGAACATATTTTTGGAACGAGATCTTTGACCAAAATCTCTATTCTATTCGCCTATGGCTCAGTTCTACATGTCCTTTTTGTTTTGTTCCAATGCTCTCTAATTCAAAAAAAAAAACCCACCCCACCCTTATTTAATTATAAACACAAACATATGTAAAAAAATAAATATTTGGAAATATAGCGTCAGAAATTAGCGTTAGCGTTTTAGATAAATTTTAAAGGTACACATTATTTTGAAAAGGCTAACGCTAAACGCTGTCCGTAGATAGTTTTTTCAAAACGCTAACGCTAATCGCTAATCGCTAATACTATTCCCAAACAGACCCTTAATTGAATTATTATAAAAAAAACTGGAAGATTATCTTTTCTCAATTTTATTTCTTATATACTTGTATATGTAAATAATTGAATGATACGGAGTATTTAATCCTAATATTGGAAAATGTTGAAAATAAAAAAAATAAGAACATAAAATAGCAACGCTTATAACACTAGAGTAATAATAAACCCAAAAAAGCAATTTTTGCAATATTTCATCAAAAATTAAATAAAAAGTTAAATCCGCCATTTTTTAAAACTTAAACGTACTATACCAAATTTAACAAACTAATTACATTTAACTAAATTAATAAAAATATTTTTTTAATAAATTTAAAACAAGTAAATGTAAATATTTTTTTAAACTAAATTTAAAAAATACGGAGTACAACTGTACAAGTACAACGTAAATGTGGTGGGTGGTGTGACAAGCGGGACCCCTCTTTCTCTTAAATTGGCAGGTGGGCCAAATATCATCCTAGGGTTTTGCTCTTCCCTTTGCCTTATTTCGAAAATCATCTTCAATCCAAACAATCCAGTTTGGCGATCGATGGCAATGAAGAAGCTCATCGTCGACGCCATACCTCCCGGTCCGGCCCTCATAAAATACTTGGCCTCCTGCAGCGCTCCCGTCCGATCCAGATCTCTGCGGCTGCTCGAGGGATGGCTTCTGAATCAGTCCGACATCTCCGACGACGATATGAAGAAGTTCTGGAAGGGACTCTTCTATTGCCTCTGGCATTCCGATAAGGCTCCGGCTCAATCCCATCTCATCAATCGCGCTTCTTCACTCGTACTGAGTCTCGACCTCTCTCTTGCTCTGAAATATTTCTCATTTTTTCTCATCACTTTGAAGCGTGAATGGGTCGGGATTGACCGATTGAGGCTCGACAAGTTTTACTTGCTTGTCAGGAAATTCGTTCATGCGGTTTTCGATATGTGCAAGAAACATAGCTGGAATGTGGAGCTTCTGAATAAGGTTGTTGGTATTTTCATCAATAGTGCATTCTTAGCCGAGGATAAGCTGTTAGGTAATGGGGTGTGTTATCACATTGCTTCTGTTTGGCTTGATGAGTTGAGTGGCTGTAATGTTCCGGTTATTGAGGATGTGGTTGGGCTTTTGTTCAAGCCATTGTTTGAGGTTATGAAGAAGTCCGGGGATAGGGTGATGGTTGCGAAAGTGAAGAGTTGTGTGTTTGATGAGCTGTTAAAGATTGGGGGGAGTTTATTGGAGAAGAAGAGGAAAGGGGTTGAGGAAAATGAGAGCTATGCAGTTGTTGCTCTTGGGTTGATTGCAATGAAAATGGGGTTTTCGGGGAAGTTCTTTGAGATTGGGTCATCTTTAGATTGCCTCCAGGGAAATAGGAAAGCAGTCTTCAAGTTGCACGAGGAGTTCTTGAAATTAGAGAAAAGATATCGAACATCAGGGGTTGATATTGTGCTTCCTGAGGTTGCTGTGGATGAAGAGGAGATTCCTCAATTGGTTCCAATCGTGAATGGCGTGACAAAAGAGGATGATGCATCTGAATACCACAGTGATGGGAGTTTTAGGAGATGCAAGAAGGCTAAGATGATGCAGGATGGAAGCAATGAAAATGGTAAAAAGAAAAAGGAGAAAAAGAAAAACAGTGTTGCACTAGATGGGGAGGAGGAAACGTCAAAAGAAGGAAAAAACAAATGTGACCGTTCTGAAAATGCCTCTCATGGGGAGAACATAGAGAAAACAGTGGCTGAAAATGGGATATCTGTTGATAGTGATAGCTTATCTGAGTCTGTTATTTCAAATCTACGGATGGAGTTCGAGAAAGTAGCTGCAGAAATTAGTCCAGGCAATGAAACCGATAAACCTAACACTACCATTAAAAAGAAAAGAAAGAGGGGTAAAAGTGTCAAAAGCATTGAGTCATGTATTGCTGACGCACACAATGCAGGAGATTCTGTAGTTAGTGCTGGAAAGAGTGAAGAGAAGAGTGCAAAGAAGGTTAGGTTTGCTATGAAGAATAACTTGGTGTGGAAACCACACAGCCCAATGCCTCCGCAAAGTTTGAGATTGCCCCCCTCTTCAACCCCACGGGGCAGTGCTCTCAAGAAAGGTGTGCCTCCGGGCCCAATTAGAGAGATGCCTCTTGCAAAGAAGAAGAGGAAGCTGAAAAAGAAAGGTAAAAAGATGAATACCATCTCCCCTGCAATGAAGAGACTGAAAAAAACCAAAGCTCCATCGCCTTAGTTGGAAAGTTCAGGTTTTGACCTTACTCTTTTAAGAGGTAATTGTTTTGACCTTATCATTTATCTTGTGGACCAAATCATTAAGTTTAATCTTCCTTTGTTTGTTTGTTGCTTTTGAACAAATTATATTCTTGAGGAGAGTTGAGTTTGATTACCTATCTGTCTAAAGAATTATTATCAGCTCTTTTGTGTAGCTAGGTTTACATATTCCTTTTTAAGTTTGCTCCACTGCCCCTCCCTGCATCCAGTGACTTGTGCATAAAGAGTCACAAAAAAGTGTTTAAACCATAATATGGAAACATTATGTAAAGTGAAAACACACATGGTTTGCAAACTGAATTTTAGGAGTTCTTTTAACTATATGCACTTGTGATTGCCCTTTCATTTTTATGTAAACTAAGAGTTAAAAAAGAAGCACAGTTTCTTGACCTCTCTGTGTTCTCACTTCATACCATGATCTCCGTTCACATTTCATTGTTTTTTTTCAAAAATATGCTGTTTTGGGGTGTGCCCCACAGGAAAATAGTCACCTGTGTACAATTATTTTCTGAAATGCTTATTGGGTTTGTTTCTGATCTGGGTTTAATATGTTGAAAATGAATGCTACAATTATGGCTTGTTTACTTCCAATTTGCATAGTTTTTTTTAATAAATGGAACAAACCCTGGGTTGTATGGTCAATCTATGGGGACTGGGGAGGGAGTTCCTTTTGAGGGTTTTATGCTCTTCAAATAGAAACTCATATAGTCATATGAACATAGTGCAGCTGTGCAGGATATGTTTATAGATTCTGGGAATCAACATTGGCACTCCAATTTTGATAATGTCACTCTAAATCTGTCATTGGAAGACAATAGTATCCATCATTACTTTTACTTGCATATTCTTTTATGTGGGGTATTTTTGTCTCAATGACAAATTTGTTGTGTCATTATCCATGATCAACTAAACTCTAGGACTATATTGCATTAAAAAATGCTAGGGTAATACAAAGATGTTAACAACATAGACGACACCGTCTTAATATTTGCACACACATAGATGATAACCATCTGTGAACGTTAGTGAAATTACAGAGTTCACATACAGTTGGCAATGGTGGTTTCTAGCATAACTCATATTGCATTTGAATACCTGAAGGATGTTATCCTGGAGTTCTCGCCGCCTTCTGGGGCCAAGCCTTTGCGGTTTTGGGCGCACGGGACTAACAATTTCCTTTTTTTTTCTAATTACAAATTCCTGTTATGCATGTCAAACTGGCAATCTAGTTGATAGTCCCTCTAAACTATTTTGGCATTTTTTGGGTGTTCACATGGACTTTGAAATGGTTTGCATTAGGAGGGGTAAACCTAAGAACTATAAGAAGAGTTGGAAAATGGTGTTTAGATAGGACTTACGGCTTCCGCAATTAATTGAAGATATATATGACTTTAAATAGGAGCGTTTGGAAGTATGAGATGAGAACAATAGGATAGGTTCTTGAGTGTTTAATACTCTACAAACAGAAACTCATTTGACCATAGTGCAGGCAGGCTATGTTTATAAATTTTGGGAATCAATATTGGCACTCCAGTATTGATAATGTCACTCCAAATTTGTCATTGAAAGAAAAAATATCCATCATTACTTTTACTTGCATATTCTTTTATGTATTTGTTAAAGGGTAATTAGACAGACTTTTGGCTTTCACAAACAATCGAAGATATGAGTTCCCTTTTAGGGGGTTTTCCATTTTTCTGAACCAAAAAAAACAAATTGTGTACAAGACCATGCTATAGTGCCTCCCCCCTCCACACTAGGGATGACAATTATCCCAAAACTCAATCTTAACCGACCCGACCGACCACTAAAATATCGGAACCTGAACTGAGAATAAAATAATCTGAATTCGACCCAACTTTTTTTACCCGAACCTGACATCGGATCAGATCGGGTGTGGATTTATAATTTTATCCGACCTGACTCAAACCCGAATAATATATAACATAAAAGCCTATCTATGGATATAATGAGTACTCAGTATAATATCTTGACAAAGTGCTACGGTAATAAAATGTCTTTCCATTCATCTAGGAAAAAAATCCTTGTTTAACTTTCACGTAGTTTAAAAAAGTGCTAAAAAATAAATACTTTATGTTTTTTATTTATTCAGAAAAGTTGGGAGTCACTTATTCATTTCTTAACAAGAAAATCAAGTTTTTAGTACAGAAGAAAAGAAATATAGTGGATTTTTTTAGAATGTACAAGAAAAATGTAAAGTTTTTCGTAGAACATAGAAAATATATCAAAATAGGAGTTTCATTTTTTTAAAATATGAGTTTAAATGCATATACAATGCAATAATGCCAATATATAATAACAAAAAGTATTGTGAAATATCCATATACAGTGTCACATTATCACAGTACAAACTCTATCTCCACTGCTGATTTGATAAAATAATACTCCGTATAATCTTGTCACCTCTTGGTTTGTAGAACTTTTGATGTAATTTTTAAATATATAAATTTAATTTTTAAATTTTACATCATTTTTCAAAAAAAAAATTAAAAATAATTTCAATCAAATATTATAACGATTTGATAGAATTTAGAATTGAGTATGAACAACTGGATTGGGTAATAAGACACTTGGGTTAAACCACATTAAATGATTGAATCCAATCGATTAGTTTGTTCATCTCAAGAGCTTATATACCGATTATCTTCCTCACACTTTTCCGATGTGGGATACTTTTAACACTCCCCTCAAGTGGACAACTGGGCCATTTTGAATCTAACCGGTTGACCACTTGCAAATGGACTCCCATTCCCTTGACTTTTTTTTAGCGCCAACACCTAAAGAACCACGAGCCGTTGGGTATGGACTTACAGACGAGCAATCGTGTTAAACGGTCCACAGGTTGTTGGGTACATACTCCATACGGACAACTGAGCTAAAGACTAACGGGCCGCTAGGAATGAACGTCTAGACGGACACCTTGACAAACAAGGTGGGCTAAAACTGGCTCTGATACCATAATAAATTTATGATGGAGTATGGACAACTGGATTGGGTAATAAGGCACTTGGCTTGAACCACATTAAATGATTGAATCCAATCTATTAGTTAGTTTATCTCAAAAGCTTATATACCGATTATCTTCCTCACACTTTTCTGATATGGGATACTCTTAACACGATTTAGATGGGAACGATACTTAAATGACCCATTTGAACATTTTAGGGGGTTGAATGATACTCCCTCCGTCCCATAAAGTGTTACCCATTTTAACTAAAGTAGAAATTAAGGAAGGAATAATTTTGTGCTGACTTTCCAAAAATACCCTTGATGTGATGGGTAAAAGTAGGATGTGATGTGTAGATTATTAGGAAAAAGGTATGATGTGATAGGTAGGGTTTAAAAAGTAAGGGGTAAAAGTGGTTTTTTAATAGAAATGGGTAGGAGATTGTGGGACACAATTTTTTTGAAAGGTGTAAATCTTTTTGGGACGGGGGAGTATTATTTAAACATGATACTACGTATATAGCAGCGAATCTTTCATCTTTGCATTATGGATCCCATATTTACACAAGAAGATGTCATGAAGCTTGTAAATCGTCACCCCCATGTTACAGAGGAAGATGTCCCTGATATTGGATTCGGATTCCATAGTTTGTTTTATAACACCCAAAAATGTTCTGTTTTTCAAGATTGAGAATGACCATTGTGGGGTTGACTAAATCCATGGGAGTGAAATCACGCGATACAACAACTTTGACCACTCAACTAAGTTCAAAAGAGATCATTTTCGGGTCTTGGATTTCTATTTGTCTGAGTATTTTCATATTGCTATACTTTATGTCAAAATCTTGCTCACAATTCTAAGAAAGATAGGTCCTATGTCGACATCATTACTTCTGATTGTAAGAGAAGCTTAGACTCTTTCGATACTTGCTCGTTTCATTATATTCCTCGAGGTGCTAATGTTATTGCTCACTCTTTGGCCTCTGTCGCATTCGATCAAGCCAATAAGTTATACTACGATTTTCTCCCTTCTGACTTTGATCTATAATGCGTGTTGATTGTTCAAAAAAAAGTAGCTAACCACTTGAAAATTAATAACGCAAAAAAACCTAATAGAGAAGGTAGGCAAAAAAATTGCATGTTTTGTTTGCTATTGGTGTCACACTTTTGTGGTCATACTATTCTTGTCACATACCCCTCCGTCTACAAATTTTTTTGTCGTTACATGTTACGATGTTTCACCAAAATTATTTTTTAAACTAACTTATATGAAGAATTGGTGTATGATTAAAAAAATACTATAAGTTACATACGGAGTATTTAAAAATTACGGAGTAAATCAAAAGATGTATAGAACTAGAATTGACATTACTATATTATTTTATCAAATGAACAAAGAAAGTATATTAACAAAATGAATAAAATTTGATTATGTTAATAGTGAATGACTGGAAAGTTTGTGGATGGAGACAAAATCATACCATATTTTGTCGTTTTTGTATGGTTCATATTCATTTTTATTTTTAATTTTAAAATCAATAACGAGTAACAACCACATTATCTTACATTTTTTAACTTTTGCATCTCTCTTTGTTTCAAAAATAGTGAGACAAGAAATCATAATCTCTTTTTAGCTTTCACGAAAAACAAATTCTCCCTTTATTCTTAAAAACAGTTCCTATTTTTATTTTTGTATAATTTATTTTTGTAATTTGACTTGCCAATTAAATTATTAGCATCGAAAATATAAGAAGGATATATGGAATGAATGGAGTATATTGAAATGACAAAAATAATTTAACTAAATTATTCATGTAGGATTTTTATTTTTTGAATTTTTTTGTACAAAGTTATTAGCAGTGAAATGGAGCGATTCGCCGCCGTAGTCACACTGGTAAAACCCCAAATCGAGGCTTGAAACCCTCTCCTTCCCTGCGAGGCCTGTTTTAGCATCGCCATGACCGACCACAGAGACCGAGATCGAGATCGAGATCGGGATCGGGATCGGGATCGGAAACGCGTTCGCGATGAGCGCTACCGGGACCGGAAAGAAAGAACTCCCCCTTCTCCTTCGCGTTCTTATACGCCTGAGCGCGTCCGATCCAGGAGAGTCCGTTCCCGGACTCGCTCCCCGTCCTCCGACCGCCACCGTCACCGGCATCGATCTGCTTCTCGTTCGCGCTCTCCCGACCGTCACCACCGCAGCAGCAGGGGCCACCACCACCGGCACCGCACTCTCACTCCGGAAAGCCCTCCCAGGAAACGGCACAAGGATGGGGGCGAAAAGGATCGGGACAGGCAGAGGGACGCCTCGGAATTCGTGGACGGAATAGCCAAGGAGCAGAAACAGAAGCAGGAGGGGGATGTGGAGGCCATGGATGAGGACGAAATTGAGATGATGAAGAAATTAGGGATTCCAGTCGGGTTCGATTCCACCAAGGGAAAACCTGTAGCCGGGAACGATGTGGGCGCCGTGAGGAAGGTGACCAAAAGGCAACCTCGTCAGTACATGAATAGGCGCGGCGGATTCAATCGTCCATTGCCTGCTGAACTCAACCGCTAATTCTCAGGCCAGTGTTATTTCTTCCATTGTAATGCTATTGTTTTCTTGTCTTTTCATGAAATCCCTTTCCAAACTTAATGTTTGTTTTGAATGAGAATTTGAAAATTAGGCTTGTTCAACTTGTCTATATTGATCTGCAATCTTGATTTCTACTAGCATGAATAGCGTCCAATGCCAATGGAGCTCTAAAATAGTCTTTCTTCTTTTACAATGTTTTAGCATCGGGTAAATAATGGACTAAATGAAAATGACACAATGCTTACATTCAATGAAGTTTCATGCAGCAAATGCATCAATGGTGTAATGGAAAGTTGGAAACAACTTCGTTGCGAAAATGGATCCATTCCAACGTATATAATACTGGGGTCTGGGGTTGTTTCAACCGTAATACGTCTCCAACAACAACTACAACAATCTTACAACAAAAGACTATCTCGTGTAACTCAAACTTCAAACTTGGGATAAATTCTCGAAGTTCAAACCTCAAAAACAAGTTCTACCGGATACGGCTTGTGCCCCGACTAAACCAGAGAGTAAAACAGGGATAAGATTAGCAATGCCAAAATATGAAAACTCCATCCTTACTGCATAGCTACACACTAATGCCTCCATTAGTGTTTTCCATCTTTGTTTTCTCTTTTCTTGTCTATTTGTTTCTTTGGTTTTGGGAGAGCTTAAATCCCAAACCAAGTGGATTATGCTTTGGCCTCACTACTTAGACACACACACACATGTTAATTTAGCACCCTCAAATTGATGTGTGTCGAACCGTTTGGGTTGTAGCAAACAGATTGGATTGATGTCACGTCCTTTGAATTATTGACACCTGACATCTATGAATACTAAACTTCTTAGACAAAAAAATGGTCACGTTCTGAATGTTGGGACCGTTGAACATGCCATATGAATTAGGTGCCAGATTTCTTGCTTGAATTCATTTGCTGGAGGTGGGTTATGTCTTAAATTGCAGTTTATTTAAGTTGTTTGAAGAAGAAAGATTTGTTAGAGAAATAAGTTGGGATATGTTTTCCGGTGTATGACAAACACTCTAGAGTTAGCACTTCAAAAAGTCAGAAACGAAAATTTGTTTCTGAACTTGATGAGCACATCCCCCCCCCATAGCTTAGTTTGCAATGTACATGGACTATATGGCCTTAGAAGGTCTTGAGTGAGGACCTTTGCTTGATTGCTTCTACTATTTGAAAAATGTACTTATTTTGAACAAAAAAAATACAAGGATAAACCCCATTCTCGAGGGTCCCTTGGAATTGGCTGGACGATTATTTGAGAAGAGATAAATTGTACTGTAGTCACAACCTGACTAGTGAAGGGTGATGTCTGCATCTAGTACATGCAGATGACTTATGCTTAGTATAATTATTTCACAGTATAAATCAGACTCGGGTTTACCTCATTTGGCATCCCTTGCTCAACCAGTGCCCACCGGCGTTGAACACAAAATCCAAAAGCGCCAGAGATATGTTTCTCTGTTTTAATGCGCATACTTAGGAAATGTGCAAAAAATACAATCGTTCCAGAAATTTTTTTGTTTTGAATTTTTTGGTTAAGTAGTGACACTTTTTTGACCATAAATTGTGTAAAATGTACATTTAATTGAAATTTAAATTTATATAATTGGATTCATCTTAAGATATAATTTTGATATATCAACTTTTTATAAAATTAATTTATTTATATTATGCTGAATTTGTAACTAAAGAGTATCAGAATATTTTTTTAGGACTAATGTAATATTTGAAAAAAATATTGTATCATTCGTAAATGACCTGTTTTGTTCCACCTAAACCTTTCTCGAGTAGAAAACTGCTCTTAGGTACCCCATATTTTGAGAAACTAACTGCGAGGTACCTCACATTTTCAAAATATACTCCGAGGTACCTTCTATTTTGAGAAACTAACTATCGGGTACCTCACATTTTTAAAATATACTCTGAGTACCCTCTATTTTGAGAAACTAACTATCGGGTACCTCACATTTTTAAAATATATTCCAGGATACCTCCAAATATACATTAATTTTACGCCATTAATTTTAAGAAATAGGGGTTTGGAATTTTAAAAGTAACCAAGATCTTTTTAATTTGAAGAAAATTGTACTCAATACTTTGGAGGCGTAAAATTAATGTATATTTGGAGGTATCCTGGAATATATTTTAAAAATGTGAGGTACCCGATAGTTAGTTTCTCAAAATAGAGGGTACCTCAGAGTATATTTTAAAAATGTGAGGTACCCGATAGTTAGTTTCTCAAAATAGAAGGTACCTCGGAGTATATTTTGAAAATATGAGATACCCGGCAGTTAGTTTCTCAAAATATGGGGTACCCAAGAGCAGTTTTCTGTTTCTCGAGCGTGAGTGTTTTTAGGCAATAATGAATTGAAGAGTTGCGTATAGTGAATCAATGCATAAAATTAATAAAAACGTGTTAAGCACTACCCTAATTTTGATTTCAATTTTACATTTACGAGGCAAATTTCTACGTAGCATATTTTTAAAATCATTTTATTTAAGAATTGATATATAGAGTAAAGAATAAAATTTTCATATTTAAAAATTATATCAAAAGTTTTACAAAACAAGAGGTGACAAGAATATTTTATTTTATCAAATAATCAATTAAAACACAACTAAACAAAAGTTATCGAGATGAGAGAGAAAATAAAATTATAATCAATTATGGGATGGAGGGGTACATTACTTTGTAAAAAAGGTGATATATAAGAATATGTAATTTTTGTGTTAATTCACTACTTTCTAATTTTGTCTTTACATTGTGTTTCTTTGGTCTCAATTTAAGTTACTTTTATTTGTTAGTTCCAAATTGTGTTGGCATTATTTTTTGACAAACGAATATATTTACCTAGAATTATTTTAGATGGTTTATTTAGACTT
Source organism: Cuscuta campestris (assembly GCA_900332095.2). Lineage (NCBI taxonomy): Eukaryota > Viridiplantae > Streptophyta > Magnoliopsida > Solanales > Convolvulaceae > Cuscuta > Cuscuta campestris. The sequence goes on along the minus strand of OOIL02000889.1, from coordinate 1,182,907 downwards.
AGAGTCCTAGCATGTGAAGGAAGAGAAAGAGGAAAGAACTTGAAGAGAGAATTCTAATCCTACTTTAATTCTAATCTTACATGGTTTACTATTCTTGAGGAGGAAGGCATAGTTGAGACTCCTAAGCACACTCTACCAAGGTTAATATACTCCATATATTATATTCTCTCTCCCTGAGAGTTTGGTGGTGGAAAAATTCGAAACAAGTGAAGCAAATCCGAAAAAAGAAAAACAAAGTGCATAGTTTGATACTACAAATTTTCTGGACAGCCCGCACTGGTTTAATCATCGCCAGAGATCTGACCGTTGGATTTTGCTGAAATTTTCAGAGAGTGTTCCCAACACAGAGTTCTTCAACGTGTCCAATTTTCACGTCAATCGGAGTTACGGATCTTCTGTTATCGAAGTTACAATCTACATACTGTTGCTGTTTTTTTACAGAAAATGCAGCGCTGGTTTTGTTGATGATCCGAGTACCAAATCTTGTCCGATCGTGCTAAAATTTTAGGAGGAGTCTAAGGACTCGTGGAGCTTCAATCTGAACGGTGGAGATGAATTTCAACGGTTCAATCTTGATTTATGAGCTTCGGATCAGCCTGCATATTTTAGTAGATCAAGAAAAATCTTTATTTGAAGGTGTATTGGAATCTACGTCCTTGAAGAAGATCTTTGAGAAGGTGTAACAAGCCATGGAGATAGACGCAAACCGAGTTTGTCTTCAAGTCATTCGTAAGTAGACAAATCAATACATTAGAAGGTTCTGTTGTGATTGATTGTGTAATTCTTACGGTGATTTAGTGGAAGGGCTATTACACGGACGTGGGCCTTGCAGACGTAGGAGAATTTGCTCCGAACTGCGTGAACAATTCTGGTGTCTTGCTTGCTGTTTTTACTTTATATTCTGTGTGCGTGCTTGTGACGGAGAAGTGTTATAGCACACTGTTCGTCATCTGTTACTGGACAGTGCTGCAGCGTCTTCTCTGCAGCATAGTAGATTGATTTGTTTCCATAGCTCTTAATTGATGATTTTCGTTGCGCCCCCACGAACTTACATTATTATTGACACAATCAAATTTCATCCACTTTATTTATTTATTTTTATTATTCATATGACAAAATAATATAGTCATATCATCTTTTAGTTCATAAAATTTTTTAAGTAAATTTTTAAATATGTATACAATTTATAATTTTTGTTCTACTCCAATTCTTAGATAAAATAAATTAAAAATAATTTTAGTCAAATAATATAAACTAAAGTTGATAATAACTTAGAATGAAGATAATAGTAAAATGAGATAAAATATGATGGATGCATAAATAATGAGTAGATATATAATGTGATGGGTAGGTTAATACTAACTAATTATAAGAATAAAAGGTGATTTTATTCATAGTGAAAGTGTTTTTTTGGAACGAGATCTTTGGACCAAAATCTCTATCCTATTCGCCTATGGCATAGTTCTACGTGTCCTTTTTTTTGCTCCAATGCTCCCAATTAAAAAACCCTTATTCAATTATAAACACAAACAAATGTAAAAAATAAATGGCAAATTTCTTAATTAAATTGTTGTAAAAAAATATTGTAAGATTATCTTTTCTCAAATTTATTTCTTATACTTGTATATGTTAATAATAAGGAGTATTTAATCTTTATATCATAAAATGTTGAAAATAAAAAATAAGAGCATAAAATAGCAACACTTTAATTTTATTCGGAGCATAACACTAGAGTAATAATAAACCCCAAAAAAGCAATTTTTGCTATATTTCATCAACATTAAATAAAAAGTTAAAATCTATAAATGTTTTTAAAACTTAAACGTACCATACCCATTTTAACAAACTATTTACATTTAACTAAATTAATCAAAATATTTTTTTAATAAATTCAAAAAAGTGAATGTAAATATTTTTTTTAAACTAAATTTCAAAAAATACGGAGTACAACGTAAATGTGGTGGGTGGTGTGACAAGCGGGACCCACTCTTTCTCTTAAATCTAATTTTGAAATAGGAAAAGGCCAATTTCGAAGAAAAAAAATGCCATGTTGGGTTTGGAGTCTTTGGACATTAAACTATCCGCCGTTTATTTTTTGTTCTTCTGGCAATATATTTGTACCTCATGTTTTATACCCCACTTTGTACCCCATAGTTTTGCACCAACACTTTGTGTTTGTGTAAAACTAATTTTTGTTAATGCACCGACACTTTGTGTCCGTGTAAATTTTTGTTAACGCATCAACACTTGTGTCGGTGTAAACCATCAAAATGTTTGTGTATAACTGCGGTGTACAAATGAGGTATAATTTGTGGTGTAAGTGTAGCATACCCCTTATACTATACATCCCGCTGTATTCTCCATACATCTACAAGAATATTCATTTTTGAATAATTGAATGTACATTTTCAAATAATAGAGTACTTATTCTCGAATTATTAAATACTCATTTTCGAGCATAACTGACTTTTAGAGAAATTAGTATATACTCCCTCCGTCCCAGAATATTTGTCCACTTTAATTTTTACACACCATCCAATACATTGTTTTAATCCATTTTATCTTGTAATTTGTATATTAAAAATTATAAAAATTATATATTAATAATCTATATGTTAAGACAAATCAAACAAGATCACATATGACTATATTTAGGATTACACATTGAGAAAGTTTGATGAGTCAAAGTGCTTAGATGAATAGTTTCAAAAGTAAAAAATGAACGAATATAGCGGGACGGAGGTAGTAAGTACTCAAAATGGGTGTTTATTTACTCGAAAATGAATATTTAGCTACTCGTAAATGAGTACTGACTCCCTATATACCAAAACACCTTACAATTATGTAGAAGTACCTTTTTTGTGAAATTTGCATTAAATAAGACTAAAACATAAGTTATTTTTTAGACTTAAATTTTTTATTCCTTAAACAGTACTTTATAATGTCTAATGTGAGGAATAATGTCGAGTGATGCTTGACATTTATTTGAATAAAACTAATGGATAATGATCAATAATCACATTTAATTTTATATTGAAAAAGTCATTATATTTTAATACATATGAATATTTTTTTTACTCCGTATTAAAGGAGTGATTTGGATGGGAGAAATTAAAGGAGATTATTGACGATTGGTTTGTTTTTTTCTCGAGCTGTACATTTGGTGCATAAAAGCCCACGACTTTGAGGACCCTTTTCTCCCTCCTTCCCTCTCAATCAATCTTTCCATGGATTCCTTCCTGCAATTGCTCATCACCCCCCTCTCTTCTTGGTATTTGCACTCCCCAGGTCCCTCTCATGATCACAAATTCAATTGCAATTTGCAGGGCTTTGATGGGATTTCCCGTTTGTGGGTCTCCGTACGTTTCTTTTATTTCATGATTCTTATTATACTTTTTTGTCTCTTCTGTCAGATAAAAATTTCTCACTGTGATTAGAAGAATACTGGAGCTGCTTCAGATATGGATGCTTCCTTCTTAGAGGGTAATTGATTCTTTCTCTGGGTCACCTTCTTCTTTGTCTTTCCTGTTTACATGCTTGTGATTTCCTGAATGGAACTGATTATAAATTGGTTGATCTGTGAAAATCTGGAATCTTTCAAGGATTAGTGGTTCACAAAAACCTTCAAAATCCCCAGATTCGTAGTTTGTCAATCACTAGCTCAGCAATCTTTCATGGATTAATGTTTAGTTGTTCATATATTTCTTCCTTTTGTTATGTTGATTACTGGGTTTAGTAGTGGATACCTAACCTTACTGGGAATTCATTAGTGTAGATTAAATAAGCGTTAATGAGTGCCATATTAAATTTTCAACTTTAATGTCAACTACAATTTGTTGAACTCATTGTTTCCTCTTTTGTTAAAATATTTCCATTTCTGTCCAAGAAAATAAATGAACACTGATTACGTGTATCTGACCGTGATTGTGTGTTTGACTGTGTGGAGGATGGATTTGGGTTCTCTTCTCTTTTAAATTTTTAGCCCAGAAAAGAAAAAGGGTAACATCATCCTGCAGCTCTACTAGTAGTATGGAAAGATTTTAATATGATCTCATGTGGTTAGACATTATTTCTTTTATTTCCTCTCACAAATTTAGTGGTGAACCATTCATTGACAGTGGAGAGAATCCAAATCCATGGAGAATATGAGTAAGAATACACGAGTAATTTTAAGGAGCCCTCTCTAACTAAACCACCTTAGGAAGTCGTATAACTCAGTTGGCATCATCATCAACATTCATTTGGGGCTGTGTTGTGGCTGTTTGGCCTCTCTGTACTATTTGAAGTTCAATGAAATTACAGTGATTTGGACTTCAAATTTACAAAGTTTACCGCCATTTTCTTTGGAGTAAGAGTATGCACGAACAAGGGCTCGGGGATAGATTATTAGACTCACGGAATGTCGGGATTGCCCTTTTAAGAAGATAAAGGAGGGTAGCTCTCACACCATTGCTTAAAGGGGCATTTGTTTACTTCCCTTTCATAAAGTTTTGATTAGTGTAGAGTTACCCACCACTAGTCCTTTTTCATGGATTCCTTCCAATCATAGTGTCTCCTTAGATAGAGACATATCAAACTTGCAGAGTTGCATGGTATACTTATCAGGGGTAAAAAGGGAAAGAATAATAAGTTGAAAAATTTGTGCTGCTCCTTTTCTTAACATATGTCAATCCAAAATGCAAGTGTTTTTCACTCCTTTTAAGGCCAAGACTTCTACTCTGGCTCTTATATGTTGATGAGCTTATCAAAATGTACTCCCTCGGTCCCACTATTTTGTCTTTTTTTTACCTTTTTTTGTCTGTCCCACTATTTTTTAAATCTATTTTTAGCATTCATTCATACTTTGTCTTACTTTTTAGCATCAATGTCAACCACACAATGCACCTTTTCTTAATCTCCGCGGCACTCTCTCGTGTCCTAAAAATAGTGGGACGAGGGAGTAGTTATTTGCTGAAATGAGTATTCTCACATGAAACCTTGGCTGCAGATATCTTGGATCCAGAAAAGTGCAGTAAGCTGGGAATGGAGGAGAAGCGCGAACTTGTTTACAAAGTGTCAAAAATGTCAAACTTTTCTCCTGAAATGCTGCAATCTTGGACTCGTCAAGATATTCTGGAAATACTCTGCGCAGAGATGGGCAAGGAAAGGAAATACACAGGCCTCACAAAGTTGAAAATCATAGAGAACCTTCTGAGGATTGTCGCGGAGAAGAAGAAATCGCCCAAGAATGGAGTTTCCAGTAATAGCTCCCCAGATAAGGACCAAAGGAGTTTCAAGCGGCAGAGGAAATCCGATCACCCAAATCACTTCCTAGATGCAACAACTGATGATGCACCAGTTACCAATGCCACTAACAGTAATATCACATACTGCAAGAATCTGGCTTGCCGAGCAAGATTAACCAGCGAATATTCTTTTTGCAAGAGATGTTCGTGTTGCATTTGTCGCGCATATGATGATAACAAGGACCCAAGCTTGTGGTTGGTTTGCAATTCGGAGCCGCCTTTCCAAGGTGAGTCTTGTGGGATGTCATGCCACCTTGAGTGTGCCATTAGACATGAAAGATCTGGGATTGTGGTGAAGGATAGAACAGATGGAGGAATCAATGGAAGCTTTTATTGCGTCGCTTGTGGAAAAACTAACGATATTCTCAGGTATTTTCTTCTTAATCACTTCAAACCCAAGATGGTTTTAGGTTATCATCATCATCATTTCTTTTAATTAAGGAGTTTCTTTGAAAATTGCTTTATGACACCAAAGATTGAATCTTTTTCCTCTAAAACAGATTCTTTACTCTTAAGGGTGGACATAAGGTTTGCATAGATCTTACCCACTGACCCTACTTCTATGTGGGACACATTGGGCATTTGGGCATGTTCGGTTTGGTTTATCAATCTATTGCTCAAAAAAGTTTTGAATTTTATTAATTATTGTTTGTTACTTTTGAATGAAAATTAGTTCATGGATCACACGTTAAACTTAACACTCCGTAATTAATTATAAAAATAATCGAAAATAAAAAGAAAAAATTTCACGATTTTAAAACCTTAGATAGTTATGGTTCTTTTGAAATTGGTTTTGGATGTCATGTTATGACAGCATGGTCTTACGGTGTTCCTTTGGGCTCTGTAGTAGGTCCCAACAGAGTACTATAGGACCCACAAATGACCCATAATTCTTGTGATATGAATGCAAAATGCATAAACCTCCATTGAACTTAATGGACCTATTTTCTTGCAGTTCTTTGAGGAAGCAACTAGTGACAGCAAGAGATACAAGACGAGTGGACATATTATGCTACAGAATTTCTCTGAGCCAAAAGATTCTGGGGGAGGCCAAAAGCTGTAATGGGCTGTGCAGTATAATGGACGAAGCCGTGGGGAAGCTGGAGGAAGAAGTGGGCCCGTTAACCGGTTCGCCAGTGAAGACTGCGAGGGGCATCGTGAACCGGCTTTCTTCCGGTCCGGAGGTTCAGAGTCTCTGCGGTTTGGCTGTTGATTATTTGGACTCCATGCTTTCGGAGAGAGTACCTAAAGTGGAAGCTGATCCCATTTTGCAAGGTATTCTCATTTTTTTTGTTTTTACTTTTTACTTTTTTGTGGGTCCTACTATTCTTGTCACATCATAACTTTTCTTCTCGTTGTTCTTTACGATATTTGAGTGAAATTATTTTTAATTCAATTCATATAAAAATCGGTGTAAATTAAAAAAAGTTGGAGTATATACTACCTTCGTCCATGTGTATTTGTCCAGTTTTGATTTTTTTCAGTCAACTATTTTCAACATTTGACCTTTAATTAAATAAAATATATATTACTCCAATAAAACTATTTTGAAAACATTTCATATAATTAATCTAATAAAACTATTTTTGTATCAATATCTAATATCATTTTTATTTAATTTGAGATCAAAATTTACCAATTTTAATCGAAAAAAGTCAAAGGTGAACAAATATTCAGGAATAGAGGAAGTACGTAGTATTTAAAAAGTACGGAGTACATCAAAATATCTATAGAATTAGAAATGATTTAACATTCTTCATATTAATACAAAAATAATTTAATTAAATTATTCCTGTAGAATATATATATATATATAGATTTTGGTTCTGGTGAGAATGCAATCTTAGGAGAGAAATGAGAATAAATCTGGTGCTTTAGATTGTGAGATCTAAGGGTCAAGATTTCATCAAAATTAGATGCACCAAAATGGTGCGAAAATGCATCACGTCGAAATGCACCATAAACCTTCGAAAATGCACTATCTCAAAATCTGAGCGCAGGATGCAATCTGAGCCGCACGATGCATTATATCCGACGGTTAGATTTTATTCTCATTTCTCTCCACAAGGTGCATTCTCACGGGAACCGGCTCCTATATATATATATATATATATATATATATGTATCGTGCGGCTCAGATTGCATCCTGCGCTCAGATTTTGAGATAGTGCATTTTCAAAGGATTATGATGCATTTCGACGTGATGCATTTTCAAATCATTTTGTTGCACTTAATTTTGATCCAATCCTGACCCTTAGATCGCACAATCTAAAGCACCAGATTCATTCTCAATTCTCTCCTAAGATTGCATTCTCACCAGAACCAAAATCTATATATATATATATATATAATTATTTTATTTCAATAATATACCGAGTGCACTGTAATAATGATTTACTCCGTATTTCCTAACCAGGCTATCCATTGGAGACAAATAAAAAGGTTCTTGCAAATTCTATTCTGGCCGCTCCAGAACTGATACGATTCGAAGACGTGTCCGCCTCGTCCGCCACCGTCGTCCTCGCCTCCGAGGAGTCGACGTCCGGCAACGTCGTCGGCTACACTCTGTGGCACCGGAAGCGCAGCGACCCGGAATATCCGGCGGACCCCACCTGCACCCTGTTCGCCCCGAACACCACATTTGTAATTCCGGGGCTGAACCCAAACACGGAATACCTCCTGAAAGTCGTCTCCCTCGACAGCAAGAAAGAGCTCGGAGTTCGCGAGATCGGGTTCCAGACCGGCGAAGAAGAAGAAGAAGAAGATGGAAATGGGCTTTCAAACCGGAACGAAGAAGTGGAGGAGGAAGAAGCCCGTATAAGTCCAGGCCCAGAAATAAGCCCGTCTTGTTACACCACCGATAACGGATCGAACTCGCAGCCCGAAACCAACTCGGGCCTGCCCATCACGCCTTACAAGACCGAGAGCAGATTCCAGCCCAACAATGAGGAAGAGGAAGAGGTAGAAGAGGAGGCGGGCCCACCCGGGACCACCTCGAAGAAGAGAATCGTCGGCGGCGGCGATAAAGAAGAAGATGACGGCGGCGATGATGTCATGGGCGGAGGGGAGAAGGGTTTCGAGTACTACGTGAAAGTGATCAGATGGCTGGAGTGCAGCGGGCGAATCGGGACGGGATTCAGGGAGAAGTTCTTGACGTGGTACAGCCTGAGGGCGTCGCCGCAGGAGGTTCGGGTCGTGAAGGCGTTTGTGGATACTTTGATCGATGACCCGGACTCGCTGGCGGGTCAGCTGGTCCATAGCTTTTCGGATCTCATTTCCAACACCCCTTCTTCTTCTTCTGTGGTGCCTTCTGGGTTTTGTCTTAGGCTTTGGCATTGACCCGGCGGTGGGTGGCCGACTCATCGCCGCCGTCCGATGTGGCGGCAGCAGGCCGGTGTGTCATTATTATTGTTATTATTATGATTGTGTATTAGAAGTTACTTGGAAATTAAACGTGATGATGGAATGATGTTGGTATGATTATTAATTGCATGAAAAATGTTGCTTTAACCTTAAAGATGACACTAAAGTTGGCATTGCCAAAGTTGAAAGCAAATCAAATATAAGGAAGGATACTATTCAAGTTTTTGAATCAATTTGGAAATTGATAATGATGAGAAATTCTTACGTAGTCTTAAGATTCATATTCTTTTTTATGAATATTAATGCAATGATATTATAAAAAATTTGGCCTTTTGCAAAAAAGAAAAAAGTTCACTTCTAAGCCCATGAAAATTAGGATTATAGGAAAACAAGTCTAATATGATTAGTATACATTTTTCACCCTAGGCATAGAGGAGCATGAGATCAAGGGGTAAAAGAACCCCATACTCGGTATTACCTTTGTCTCAAAATATTTGTTCAATTAGATAAAACTTACATTACATATTAATGTACAAAAGATTCCATTAGATTTATTTTACAAAGAACTTTCAAAACAAAGACAAAATATAAGATGAATCGGAAAATTTTTTTAGAACATAATCAATTTCATTTGTTTGTTGTTTTTCCACTACAGTATTTACATATATCTATAGGTATTTGCTTTTTTCTTCGAATTCTAGAATACTTGGTAAAATATTTGGTGAGTCATCAACAAATGATTTATTGTGAGAAAGAAAGAATCGTTTGATTTACATCGTCAATTCTTTTTTTATACAAATTTATATCGCACAATTTCACCACTTAAAGTATGTGTAAAACGCAAACGGAAAGATTAAATAGTCATAGGGTTTATTATGTGAAGAATATTGTAAAGGTGATAAAATAAAACTACATAGATTCAACAAAAAACGAGAATAAATGAGGAACCATTTTTAGGAATAGATGAGTGAAATCAAAGGTTTTGATGTATTCTTTGGGTATATTTTAGTGGATAAGATGAAGTAACAAAAAGGTACGTACAAGAAACTTAAAATTTAGGACATTTAAATACTTCCACCATTCCAAAAATAAAAAGTTTCTTATTTTCTTTTTGAAAATCTTTGAGTGACTCACAAACTAAGTTAAACTAACCGTCTTTTTTTAAGACGGAGAGACTACATAAGAACCCATATTCGGAATGGAAGGAGTAATTCATAATGTAGCTTATTTAAAACCAACATATACAACAAACTTCTCCTCTGACTTGAGTGGTACCAAGCCCACACTCCCTAGGATTCATAAATAAAGTTAACCCAGGTTCGAGCCCTAATGGAGTCGAAAACATTAGTTCTTTGTGCGTCATTAAATTGTAAATAGTATAAATATTTATTACCTTGTAATAGAGTCAATAACATTCAAAATAATAAAAAAATCAACATATACAACAAACCAAGTAAAATACTACCTCCGTCCCACTCTTTTTGTCCAGTTTTGACTTTTGGAACTGTTCATCTAAGCACTTTGACTCATCAAATTCTCTTAATGTGTAAGTCTAAAAATAGTCATGTGTGATCTTGTTTGATTTGTCTTAACATATAGATTATTAATATATAATTTTTATAATTTTTTAATATACAAATTACAAAATAAAATGGATTAAAGAAGTGCATTGGATGGTGTGCAAAAATGAAAGTGGACAAAAAGAGTGGGACGGAGGGAGTAATACATATTGAGATCGAAAAGACGCATGTTCATAAAATTTACCTCTATTTGAAAATTTTGAAAAGTAAAGAGACGATTTTCAAGAGACCCACAAAACAAAACAAAACAGCTTATTTAACATTATAAACAAAAAAATTAAATAAAATATAAAAACTGCTTTTGTTGGTCAATTCAAGAAATGCTCCCCTAGTCTTCTCCTCCTCTACTCGTATTCAAGAGTCCACTTCATCCAAATTACACATCTTGAAAAACTTACATCAATTTTATACAACAAACACAGCTTATCTTGTCATATCCAAATCATAATTAGAAACAAAGTTAACAGTGAAATTAGCAGATACATAACAGTTACATGTTTTTTTCTTTCCATCTGAGTTGTTGGACCTCTTTGAAGCATTAACAAGTTCTTACACTTCACTCCCCTTCTGTTGGAGCTAGAGGAGGACAGTCACTAACACTGCAAGATTCAATAATGAAAAGTAGCACCAATATAATTACGTGATTATTAATTGTCATAATCACCCCTACCCGATTTATCTCAAGAAAAATGGAACTGGGTTTCTTTACACCCATCAGGGGTGATGGGTGTCAATGTTACATAATATGACACTCTTGTCATTTGACGACCCCCTATGTACAATGTTTCGTTTGACTCTTAAAGTGTTCCTACTTCCTATTAACACAAAGCTCCAACCCCCTGTTTTGCTGTTACGCTATAGTAATAATGTAGCATAAAGGTGAAGTGGCTGACTGGGGGGAACAACCTCAGGGTCCAGCAAACCACCACGGGACCCTCAAATAATCAGGTGTCATATTATGACACCCATGAATGGTGTCTAAAGAATCTAGTTCATATAATTGTTTAAAAGCACAAGGGCACCAATTTATACCAAAATGAATGTTCGTAAGAGTGAATGGCGGGACAGATTTTTAAAAATGTTGCCGTAATAAGCATTAGAGTCATGCAACATTTATCCCAATATTTCTCCACACCCCATGTTTTGTTCACGCTACACATAAACATGAGATTCGGCTCATGTGATCATGTGAATGAAACACGGGGTTGGGGTGCAAATGGCTCTTCACTAAGCCTTATCCTTTTCAGTGGAAAATTATGATGGGATGGTAATGAGTTGGGAGAGTTGGTATACTCGTGTTCAAAATTGACATTGTAATTCGGTTAGGTTCTTTTGACATTGATAACCTATGCCATATTATTACATTGGTTCAATTTGGGCACCAACGGTTCCCTATTTGTAAAATTGATGGTTCCTATCCCCAACCCCCCCCCCCCCCNCAAGTTCCTAACGCACTGCCTCCAAGTTTACCCCTCAAATTTTGTTGACTTTGGTGTCAAATTTTTGCCCCAAAGTCAACAAAATTAGGGGGATGTGATTGGAGGGGTGCATTAGGGCTGGGCGAGGGGGGTTTACCACGGTAAACCCCACTAGCCAGGCCGCTTCCTAACGCACCCCCTCCAAAATTACCCCACAAACTTTGTTGACTTAGTGTCAATTTTTTGCGCAACAAAATTAGGGGGATGTAATTGGAGGGGGTGCATGGGTGCATTAGGGCCGCGCAAGGAGGGTTTACCAGGGGTAGGAACCATTAATTTTACGAACGGGACACCATAGGTGCTTGATGTCATTTTAGAACATTTAGTTCTAATGACAATAGAACCTTCGTGATTGGAAGTTTAACCAACAAAAAACAGGGAAAAAACAAACCTTGTTTGGGAAAAGTGTTTTGAAATTCCTATAGTTGACATGGAAACAAAAGGTTCCAAAGTAAATATGACCATACCTCAGATGGGGAAGAATTAAACAATTCCCTCTCACAATTGAAATGGTCGCTTAACCTCCTGCACGGTTTCAACAGAATCAGAATTACTTATTCTCATCACTTCTATCATGTCAATTTATTTTTGTACTAAGTTTTCAATAGTTTGTCATAGGGAGTGCAATAGGATTCTCAGCATAGAATACCTTGGCCGCTCAGAATTTGCAAGATGCTTAGACATTACCGACGCCTGCAAGGGGTAGAATTATTTTATCAATCTCCTAGCAGGAAAAAGATTGTTTGTGAATGCACTGAAAAAATGATCCTCTAACAAAGTCAAAAACTGATGCGACCTAAAAAGATGCACAATCATAGTATCTGTTAATGGTGCCATAAACATATTGTTAATGAATTTTCCCTCTTTATTTGTCTTTACGGAAATACTTTGGTTCTGCTATATTCAACTTATATTCAACTCCACACGTTTCAATTAAAACTACAACTATCTTTTAGTTTAGTGGTGTTCACTTCGACTCAGTTACGAAAATTTCATTTTAAAAGTTGTGCTCTCCTTTTCTATTAAATTTATTTACTTTTACAAATGATGAACGTATAAATATTTATTCCAAAGCAGTGTTAAATATACTCCGTATAAACATAAACTAACAATAATTGAATAAGGCATAATAGAAAATAGAAATAGCAATTACTCCCTCCGTCCATGTAAGATGTTCTCAATTTGATTTTTCACGGTTTTTTAGGAGAGTTGAAAAAAGGTGAAAGTTTACCAAAATACCCTTAATGAAAATGGGTGGGTGTATTAAATAAAGTGGAAAAGGTGTAATAAATAAAGTAAGTGGGGGTAGTTGTGGTATTTTAATTATTAAAAAAGGTAATGAGAAGATCTATGTGGGACAAATAAAAAGGGCAAATGGTAATGTTGTAGGAAGAAAAGAATGAGTGAGGGGCAAATGATCCTCACAATTCTTCCACATCATTCTTTTCTTCCTACACTCACAAAACTCTTCGCCCCTCACTCTCCACAGACTTGTTCCAATCAAACCATTATTTTCTTCCTCCCATCAGTTTTCCATTTTCTAATGTTAAAAGTTACATGATAATGCTGTATAATAAAGGAAAAATTTACATGAATAGGCTAAATAAGAAGGAAAGGATTTATGAGTGTTCAAAATAGAACTGAAGGTATGCATATGTTGAAAATTATTTTCCGCTAAATTTAAGTGGAAACTTGTGTTACTTAATCTTGTGCAGAATGATATCTGCCATATTTTCATTTGGGAACATGATGCCATATTTTTGAAAACTGAAACTTTGAAGCTTGAAAAGAATTTCGTTTTTACGAAAAGAAAACAAAATCTCATTGACAGAAAATGAAGGGTTGAAAGGCGATCCAGAGCTCTTGGTTTTGCGCTGATGCCTTAAAAGGAAATCCAAGATTAGTCGTGCTCTTTTCACTGCTCTTGGCCATACAGACCCATCACGTCTTCACCGAGAATGCCTTACAAAGATATCCAGAAGTCTTCATTGGAGATGAAACAAAAAAATCCAGAAGGGCCTCGCGAGGGTATAGCTCTTGAAGGGGACCTCGGATATTTAACCGGAGATGAAATACAAAAGAGGAAAGGGGTAATGAAGAGAGATGGGAGAATTGAGATGGGATGTCAAGACTTGAGCATATAATCGTATAATAGGGGTATAATAAACTTTCTACCCATTTAGTTTTGCCGGAAAAGGAAAGCAGAAAAATATTCTGGGATGACCCAAAAAGAAAAAGTGGAGTACTATGTAAAGAATACCACGGGAGATATCAAATGTATGTACCTGTTCTTGGATAATGCTCCTGGCCTCAACAAGCTGTGCTTCCAGCTCAAGTTCTCGTTCTGACACTTCTGTAATAGCTTCTGCTCCCTTCTGAGCATCTTGGAGTTGAAGCATGCGCTCCTTCAATTTTTCAAAAAAATATAGAGAAGTGTGTTGACTAGTTGATAAATATAACACCTCAGGATAGCTCATACGTAAATTCTAAAACATTGAATATCACTACCTTGATTGATGCCATCTTTGTACGGAGATTTTCTGCAATTTGATTTCTAGCCATGTGCAACGGCAGATCAAATACATCCTAAAATTACAAATCACAGATGTTTCATGGAATGCATGATATTTATCTACTCCTACTATGAATATTTATACATACTGTTCTACCACCCAATGGAGATTGAGAGACATCTGATCCTGGCTTCTCATTGACTGTAGATTGTTTAGAAGAATCATTTGGAGCATTCAGGAACACACGCATGTCTGCCTGTAGCCAAAGAAAGATTGGTTTGGATGGAAAGATTATGGAGGGGAAGCCTTTGGAAAGCATAGTGTTTCCCTGGATATATATTTTGAGTTTTATGAAAATTGAAAAGTTAACATAATATGTTATTGCATAGTAATTCCATTGTCTTTTATTAAATTTTAGAAAAATGATATTTATCAATGCCTTCCAAACGCATTCACAAAGGCAATGATAGACTCAGAAGTTCCTCGAGTCCAATTCTAAGTATGGCAAAGTACTTAGCCCATTGACTCATTGACTAAAGGTCTACTTTTGACATTAGGGTAAGTTGATGAATGAAGATTAAGTCGACTAATTCCACATAACCTCATACCACCCTACAAACTCCAAAGACTTAGATGCACCTAATCTCTTAAATTGCAAAATTCTTGATTAGAGAAAAAAACATTCACACTTTTTGGATAACTCATAAGTGAAACCTTACCAAAGCCATATTGCAAAACTTATTTCCAGCTTTCTAGTGCTTTCATTAGGACACAACCAATTTGTAGAGAACTAGAGATTGTAAAAGTTTACAGTTTTGGATCAACAAAATATTCAAGACATTTGACTTGCGATATCATCATCAGACAGAAGCAATGGGTGAACAAATAAATGGATAAGAGCCAAGGATATCATTTACCTGCATTGATCGTAGCAATGCCCTCAGATCAGCATTTTCAGATGCTAATTCTTGATTTTTCACTTCATAAGCATCCACCTGTAAAATAGGATACAGTTTAAAGGGCTGCTAAAAATTGATATTCTCAATCTTGAGCAACAGAACTAGTTACAACTTTAAGAATGAATTAAAATTGCACAAATATTATAAGACAAAAAAGGTAAAGAATGAAAAAAGTACCGGACTAACAAGGAAGATTCAAGTCCAGGTCATTTTAGAGAAACTTAAAACCATACTCCGTATTTCAGTAGCGCAAGTGAATGAAATGCCCTGAAATATTGTATTTCATACTTCCTCCATACGAAAACAGTTTTCTATATTTCTTTTTAGTAAATCCCAAAATTCCTTTTTACTAAAATTCAGAAATGTCAAAAACTATAAAAGCTGTAATGGTAAAAAGAGCAGTTTCTTTTAGCATCCTTAAGATCTACATGAACAGTAAATGGGACAACCGCTCACAGATTGATGGAGTTTAGACTATATGGGATAGATCGTACAATAAAAGCAGCATTTTATCCCAGTAAATATGGGGAACTAGTTTAAGAAGTGGATACTGCCAGAGTATAAGGGGAAAATCCCTAAATGATGCATCAGAGCAAGAAAATGTTATCTTGCATCTCATTATCAATACTATAAGTTAAATGCTCCTCGGTGTGGTATTAAATTACAAACAATGACAAGTATCAAACAAATTTATAACAAGTTAACGCTATCACTTACAATCTTCTTATAAAAGTCATTATCAGCTTTCTTTGTACTCCATGTCCCCCGCTGCCGTCCTTCTTTCTGTTGAGCATATATTAAAATCTCCAGTCAATTACTGGACTAAGTGGACTGAAATTATTGTGAGTTGTCAATAAATTTTCTATGAATTAATGATGGTGAGTTGGTGGCACTAGAACCTGAAGTAAGTTCAATATTTCCATGCCTGATCTGGATTCCTTCTTTTTCTCCACCGCTGCTTGATTTAACCTCTCCTGCAAACAGAGCAATGATACTTTTTCATTAATTAAACTACTTTCTCATATAAAACTTGATTATTTTGTTTCAAACACTAGATCTGCATACATAGTATAAACAAACAAATTAGAAATCAAGATATCTTACCTGCAACTTCATGTACTCCTTTTCTTTTTTCTTCAACTCATGTACCTGCTGAATTTTTACTTGCTAACAAAAGAAGTAACAAAATTTGTCAAAATTTAACTGGTATGTATTGGCACGAAATCCAAATTGCAATGAAATAGAAAATGAACTGTTCAAACCTGATTGCCAAGAACCATTTTTTGAAATTCATCTCTTTCCTTCTGCAGTTTCTCGATATGAGCCTTTAATGCTGCAACAGCTTTAGCATTCTGCAGATAATGTTCTATGCAGTCATCACATCAATAAAATTGGTATAGAAATACAAGCAAGTACTATGTGAAAAGAAGCTGTATCCTTACCTCTCTAGTAAGAGTTGCTATCTCCCTGTCTTTGCCCTGTAACTCTAAGTCCAGCCTTTCCCCTTTGGACTCTAGTCTTGATATGTCTGACAGTAGTCTGCATGGAAAAAAAGAAAAGTACTAACATTGAAATTCAAACACATTAATGCAAAAGCTATAACACCAGTACAGCTTTCAACTAGTTTCCCAGTTTAAACACACAGCCATTGTGGAATAAACTCACAGCACTAAGAAATGTTTTCTTTGGTATGCAGCAGGCAAACACATAACTTTCTAATAAATAAATGTGACAAATATTTAGAGATATATACAAGTGCATAAATGTGTGTTCCAGCCTTCCAGGATGAATGAAAAATTAACCATTATGTTAATTACAAGCAAAGGAAAGAAAGCATGAACCACGTGTAAAGGATTTGGTAAAGGATTTGATATCCAAAGTAAATTCTAACCACTTATGAGCAACTAGTACGCTACAAGGAGATAATAACTGCCATCGAACCAAATTTAATATCAAAGAATAACATATATAGTTAGATATTACCTCTGTCGCTGCTCATTTGCAGACTCCCTAAATGCTATATCCCTCTGTCTTTGCTGCAACAAAGCATATACACAGTTGCATGTTCGTGCGATTGAAACCTGTAAGTTTTGAACTCTTAGTTTTCAAGTAAATGAATATAAAGATAACAACAATGATTCAAGAGAACGGAAACTTGACCAAGAAATCACAAAAAGTAATTTCTAAACTCTTTTGGTGGGTTCCACTTGACAAACCATTCAAATTCAAGGTTTCAAGCCATTATATAGAGTAATATTTGCATTACTTGACGTCTTCTCTAGCATGATCATAGCTCACACCTTTGAAAATCTCCAAATAGAATTAGGGCTTTGAAAAAATAGCAGTATAAGTACCTCCACTAACATTCCCAAATACCAACTCTGGTTTTGGCCCTTCGTGCTGATTTTGGATAGCCATCACTGGTACCAGAGGTTGCACGGCCTCCAAGTTCATATTTTTTTATTTTCTAAATGTGTTGGTACGCTTTTAATTTTTTTACACTTGTTTTGTGTTTTCAACATCTTTTGAAATTCAATAACACCTAACATAAAAGTGCAATGCACTAGCACTCAACCTCTTCTCTCTTCTATAAAATTTTCACTAAGATATGGAAGCATGTGCAATGTACTTTCATGTCATTGCTATATATGGGCTATACTACAACACTAATGGAAGGGAGTGATCTGCTATCTGGCCATCTGAATAGATGTGTAAGAGATAAGGTAATGGATAAGTGATAGATTGATGGTAGACAATCTGGGTACAATAATCAACAACCCAACAACCGCTGATCTCCTGAATGTACAGACGAATTCCTTGAGCACACATACACACAGCTAGGAATGATATTAGGGCGAGGCAACAATGGATGCCGGGAAATACATGCCTAAACCAACTAAAAAATTCATATCCATCAACCGACCACCAACCCATTACCGTGGCGGGTATAAATTCTAAAATCAGCCATTGCCCCACTAGGTACAAAATAAAAAGCATGTCCACCCCATCACCCATTCGGTGTCCGTTATCTATTTTTCCTGACCCATTACCCGTAATTTTGTTCTTTATAGAATAAGAAATATGAAGTACTATATCCATAGAAGGGTTTTGGTGGAGGGAGACAGATGGGGAGGGGGGGGGGGGGGGGNTTACACATAACCGCTCCACCAGGAAGCAAAAAATTAACCCAGAATCTGTTCAATACCCACTTTACACACAACATGCATAAAACGTAGCCTAATAGATGCACACATATTGCAAAGCAAAAACAATAGCTTACTGGATCATTGGCAAAGAGATCAAGCGATGCAGGGAATCCAAAGGTAACGAGCGTTTGATTGAGGTACTTTGCACAGTGCTCCAGGTTATTGGTATCAGCAAAGCTGTACTCGTTGCTGAAATAACAAATTAGAATGTCCAGTGAGCTAAGCAATCAAATCTCTACTCATCACACTGTTCCGGACCACTCGGAAGCTTCACAAAACACTACACAGAACAATGAAAAGGCCGCGCGTGAACTCTACCTGATTGCTCCACCCAGATTGCTCGGCTGCAGGGACGAGCGCTGCAACAAGGAAAAATCGAATCAATATGGGGGAAATTCTCGGCATTCACCATTACAATGTTATCAGAGAAGAGGGGAGCGAGTGTACTCGGAGATCTAGATCGCTTTCCGTGGACGGCATTGTTACAATCTCAGCGGATCTTTGGATGTGCGAGTGAGAAGGAAATAAATCCGGCGACTGCAAACCGGCGATCTGGGTTTTGAAATTGAACGGCGGCGAGCGGGGAACGTCGTTGAAACGAATACCCACTATTACTTCTCGTCTTCAACAGTTCCGTACAGAGGGTCAATCCTCAACGATGGGGATTTCAGATTTACAGCACCATGGATTACACTCCGTACTCCTTATATATGAAGTACCGACTATATATTTGAAATTCTAAAATTAGATGTTAGAAACTACAGTAGTACGGAGTATAAATTGCAACTTTAACATCATTAAAAAAATACGAGTATTAGAAAAATTCAAGTATTGAAAAATTAATCAATTAAATATTTACTTGAGTAACTATGTAAGAAAATTAATATCATATAAAAAATTATCTTTATCTATGTTTAAAATGATATGTTTACGTTATATATATATATTTATAATCTTATTATATTATTCGGAGTATTCAGCGTATATATGAAAAACTTTAATGTAATTCTTAGGTCCATGTCAATTCATTTTATAAACTTTAACACATAAATATCATTTAAAAAATTGGTTTTTTTGCAAAAAGGAAAAATATCTATTTGTAAGTGCATAAAAAATGTAAAAAGGTCTACATTATTTCATAAGTGAACTTTATATAAAATTATAAAAGCACAACTCTATATGCAAACTTTTGGTTTTAAAACTTTTTTTCCAATTGCAATTCAATGGATAAACTTTAATCATTTACTAATACTTACCTATTTTCGTTAATTATTATTTAATAAAATAATATAATCATGTCACTTATTTGTTACTTTTAAATAAGTGATACTCTGTACAGTTAGCTTGCATGTGTGGTGCATTAAGAGTAGGTATAAGTGTGACAAAAAAATCCTAGCCACACTTATAAGTGTGACTAACGTGTTTCATTGGTTGCACTGAATCTAAAGTGTGGCAAATAATTCTTCACATTTGCAGCTGCACTTAGCACATATGTGGTAAACAATTTTTTCACATTTATAAGTGCGGCAAACGACGATTTTCAGTGAGGTTAAACACTAACTTTCTTGTAGTGCGTGATAGCTTGTTATCAAAAGTCTTTTCAAGAAGAGAAAGTCATACAACGCGTCTCCGATGTTGTAGTATAGTGATGGCACAAGATGATATAAGAGATAGATCATATGGTGTAGCCTATACCACCAACATGAGCTTCAAACATAAAAAAGTTTCTTTGAATTGTGACATTTCAATTCTTTGTGCTATTTCAGGTGTTAAATTATACGAGTATTATACTCCAGTAAACATAATCATATAAAAATTATAAAATTATACATCAAGTCTCCAAAAGTTACTAAATGAAAACAAATTCATCAACATATGATATGATCAACTATATATATCTCTCTAATTCTATAATAATGAGACAAATAGTAATAAAAAATGAACTCAATAAATGAACACCCTTTTAAAATTTTAAAAATCTTGCTACCAAAATATTTATTGTGGGCATCATGTTTTTTTGGGATAACTCATTCATTATTCGGCCTTTGTAAACAAAAATGATAGGTGAAAGTAGTAAGATTTCGCCCACTTGTACCTTTTGAATGAGTTATTACTAGCTAATACTCGACTCAATAAGATGTTGCATTGGTTATTACTACAACATAATGTGTTCTTTTATATATGACCTTTGTTTTGTTTCATTTTGAACTTTTATATAATTTTCGTTTTTATATTGCTTCTCAAAAATTTCGTTATAAATTTATTTGAGGCCTTTATCCTTATCAATGAATAATTCTTTGTACTAACTATTTTTAAAATTATATTTTCTCTAATGCAGTTAAGATCATCTGTTTTGATTTATGATGTTTAACTGAATTTAGTTTTAAATCATTTTATATTAAAAATAGTATAGAATTAGAAAAAAATACATATTTTAAAACTACATCAAAAGATCTACCAAACTAGTGGTGACATATTATTTTATCAAGTGATAAACAAATAATTTAATTTGAGGTAAAGATTTACACATTTTGACTAAAGTTAAAATTAAATTATAGATAAATTTGTGTTGACTTTCCAAAAATACCCTTGATGTGATGGGTAAAAGTATGGTGTGATGTGTAGATTATTAGGAAAAAGGTATGATGTGATAGATATGGTTTGAAAAAGTATGGGGTAAAAGTGGTTTTTTAATAGAAACTGGTTAGAGATTGTGGGACGCAATTTTTTTGAAAGGTGTAAGTCTTTTTTGGAAGGGGAAGTAATACATTTCTCCCAAAAAATATTACATGTACGTTTCCAAGCTTTAATAGAGCTATTATACATTGAAGAAAAATGTCTAGCTATACTAGTAGATAGCCCTACTATCAACATTAGCTCTTTCAATTGTGACATTTCTTTGTGCTTTTGTGTGTTAGAATATTATTATACGAGTACGTACTGATATGAAATCACAGAATTATACATCAAGCCTCAAGAAGTTACGGAATAAAAACACATTCAACATATGATATGATCAATTAGGATCACTCTAGGTCTCTAGCTAATACTATAACGAGACAAATACTAAAAAATGAACTCAATAAATGAACACCTAAAATCGATCTATTGTGGGCATCACTTTTTTTTGGGATAACTCGTTAACTATTCGGTTCTTGTAAACAAAAAATGATACCTGAAAGTAGCTTTGGCACCCCCCTAAAAACTACTCCGTACTTTTTTCTTTAATTTGTGCGCACATAAACAATGTACACGCATTAATTACTTTTTCAATTTTTACTATTTTATAATTTATCTTATTCTTTTTCTCACACCAAAAAATAAAAATTATTCCAATCAGTAATTATTTTGTAACTCGAGATATTTCCCAAGAAATTCGCTATAAAGTTATTGTTTTATTGCTTTTATTTTAGCATACACACACGCGCTAGGAGTAGTACTTAATAGTTGCATATAGGGGAAGAAGATAATGGTGCATTTACATGAATTGTTGAGGACATCCTATAATTAAATAGAAATGACTGAACATTACTCATTAAAATAATAAAACAAAAAAACTAGTAAGCTAAAATGAAAACATAACGACGTCAATATATATGCACCAAAACGACGTCAATAATAATAATAATAATAATAATAATAATAATAATAATAATTATTATTATTATTATTATTATTATTATTATTATTATTATTATTATTATTATTATAGTAAGAGATAATCACAAACAAATCAATGGAAATTTAAATATGAGATTATTTTCTTTTTGTTGATAAAGGTGGAAAATACGAGATAAACTTCAAGTTGACCTAGAACTCTAGAAGTATAGCAATACTGAAATTCTTCTATTATTCCCACACGCGCTAATATTGTTGTTTTAATTAATTTACTAATCATAATTACGCAGCACTTAACAGCATTAATATATATAGCGTTTAAGAAATTAATTTGACGGAGTCTTCTTCACACGCTTTTTTAGGGCTAATTGGCCGTAATTATCTGCAGCTTACAACAGAAATAATTAACATGAACGACGATGACGACCGCCGTCATCATAAGCCGCCGTGCGCTGCATGCGCCGGCGACGACGAAGCCTTCTTCCGGTCACTCCCGCCGGGTTGCCGGTTCAATCCGACCGACGAGGAGCTCATCGTTCACTATTTGACCAGAAAGGTCTACAACCAAACCCTCCCTCGCAACCGGATTACCCCTCTCAATCTCTACGATTACAACCCCCAAATGCTCCCAAGTAAGCTTCTCTTCTCCATCCTAACACACACACACACACACAATATTTATTTATTTATTTATTATTTTTCCTCATGATTTTGCTATGAGACTAAAATAATTCACAGATCTACTACAACCACGATTGAACTTTTGTTAGTGGTGGAATTGGTTTGTTTCGTTGGGACGGTTTATATGATGTCCTCTTGGTCTAGATGTCACGAATTTAAATCTTATTGTTACTTCGTTAAAAATAAATATTAATGTTCGGGTGGTTGTTGATATAATAATTAATATTAGAGCAATATACACATAATAAAACTATGATATTATAACTTGTTACATTAAAAATTTATGTTTTGAATTTTTATATAAAAAATTAAATATAATATTATAAATTTCATATTAAATTAAAATAACATATAAAAAAATTATGTTTTTTATATATACTCGGAGTATTATATACTCCCTTCGTCCCAAAAAGATAAGAACGATTTGATTAAAGTGGTAAAATAAGGACGGATAATTTTATACTGACTTTCCAAACATTGTAGGATGTGATGTGTGGATAATTAAGAAAAAAGTATAATGTGATAGATAAGATATGAAAAGGTAAGAAAAAAGTGGTTTTTAAATGGAAACATAAGTATATTTAAGGGATAGCAATTTTTTTAAAACAGGAATAACTTTATGAGACGGGAGAATATTTTATATACTCCGTATTAAAATTTTTAAATATTGGGTCCTGAGAAAATAGGCTTGGGCCGGTAGGGCATTTTGGTCCATCATCGGACCGGCCCATTATTATTATCAACCTACTAGCAAAAATTGGAAAAATATAACACACAAATTCAAATTACACATTTCTTAAACCTCACACATATTTTTTTTCTTCAAAGTAGAAAAGCTTTGGGTGTGAATTACTTTGTTTCTTTTGTAATAATAATGATGTTTGGGTGGAACGTTTGATCCCGGGCGGGCAGATATCGGGGGGTGGGAGCAGGCGGCGGCGGGGGAGACGAGCAGCAGCAACAATTACGGGGAGAGGGACAGCTACTACTTCACGCCGAGGCACCGCAAGTACATGAACGGGAGCCGGCCCAACAGGGCGGCCGGAGACGGGTACTGGAAGGCCACGGGGGCGGACAAGAAGGTGGAGAACTCAAAGGGGGAGGTGCTTGGGTTCAAGAAGACCCTCGTTTTCTACCACGGCCGGCCCCCCTCCGGCGCCAAAACCTCTTGGATCATGCACGAATTTCGCGTCAACGATTCCCTCCACAACTGTGACCGCACTCTTAATAAAATGATGGTATGTAAACTCACCCCTATTCCTCCCTTATTATTATTATTATTATTATTATTATTATTATTATTATTATTATACAGAGTAATTATTATTATTATTATTATTATTATTATTATTATACAGAGTAATTATTATTATTTCTTTTGCCACACAAAACTTTTCAAAGATGAAAAAAGCGTGCTCTTAAAATGTACGGAGTATAATTTGATACTCCCTACGTCTCTTAAAAAATTCCCGTTTTGTCCTTTTAAGGATTTAAGGTAAGTGTATTTTGGTGTTGACTTTCCAAAAATGTCCTTTGATGTGATGAATAAAGTAGGATGAGATGAATAGATTAATAGAGAAAAAGTGTGATGTGATAGGTATGTAAAGAATTAGTAGAGTAAAATTGACTTTTTAAAAGGAAATTAGAAGTGTTTTTTAAACGGATGAAAAAAGAAATGTGAATTTTTTTGCGGGACGGAAGGAGTATTTTTTTTATTGTCATCATCATTATTATATGAAGTACGGAGTATTTTTTAAAACATGATATTTCAAAAGGGTAAATGTTATTCCTAATAGAATCTATTAGTAATATGTTTATGCATAAATTAACGTTCGTTTTTCGCAATAAAAGAGTTAAGTTTCATAAATTCTGAACTCATATATACGAGTCTTTGTTTTGTGGGTGCATGCAGTTAGACAATTGGGTACTTTGTAGGGTTTACGAGAAAGTGGACGTCAAAAATGGCAAAAAGAAAAAGGACAACGACAACACAGACGACGGATCCGAAATTGACGAGGACGTTGATGAAGCTGGGGGCGGCGATGGCAACGACGAACAAAACGATCAGAAGCCGGTGGTCGGGGACCGATCTAATCCTCCCCCGTCCCCAGTCCCAGTCTCAGCTAATCCTATAAGGATTGTCCCAAACCAGAATCAGAACCAGAACCAGAACCAGAACCTACCACCCACGTATGGTTTCTTGAATCAGGCGGTAACGCCCTTCCAGCATCACGAGAAGTCGGTGGTGAGGGATCGATCAAATAATTCTTCCGTTTTCGTCCCCACCCCTTCCCTTGCCCCTGCCCCTGCCCCTGCCCCTGTCAACCCCATAAGGATTCTTTCGAATCAGAACCAGAACCAGAACCTGGATGGCGTGTACGATCTCATGAATCAGGCTGCAACGCCCTTCCGACATCATCACAAGCCGATGCAGGTGGACCGGGCCAATTCACCCATTCTCGCGCCTGTTCCCATCGACCCAATAAGGACTTCCCAGATTCAGAATCAGAATCAGAACCAGAACCAGAACCTGCCTCCCGTGTATGATTTCATGAACCAGTCGGAAACGGCCTTCCCGCATCCCATGTGTGGTTTCATGAATCAGGCGGCAACGCCCTTTGAGCCTACCATCTGGACCGGGACCTTTATGGAAGTGGGTTATCCGCTCTATGTGAACGAGGAGAGAATGCTGCTCAGCATGAACGACCCCAACAATGCCACCATGGAGCAATTCGCGCAACAAATTGTCACGTGCCGCCGGGGTTTTATAGTTGACAACAACGACGACAACAACACCAACACCAACAACAACAACAACAACAACTCAAGCTATTCTTCTAATTCTTTTAACTACCTAGAGAATGAAGACATGCCCCAAGGGCTATACATCCAAGACCACAAGAGAGAAGACACCATGGGAACATATGGAAATGACGAAAAGCCCCAAGACAAGGAAACGCCAAAAGACGTGTACAAGGACTACATTCAGTGATTAATTGATTAGTTTAGTTTAGAATATTGTTTAGTAGCATCTTTTGATTTCTCCCTCGTAATTATGTAGTGTAGGCTAGTAGTATAGTTTAGCTTCTTTCTAATAACGGAGTACAGTTCAACTATATATAATTATATATACTCCGTAACTTTCTTTGAAAGCAATTTGCTTTAGTTAGTTCTTAACTAATTTGTTGAACTGTTTAAATTACGTTTAGCCAGTATGATTTAAGCCCGTAAACTACCTACTACACATCCATTTGAATTAGAACAAAGCTACAAAAGTTATAGTCCAAGTTGTGCACCGACACTTTGATGGTTTACATTGATACAAAATGCTAGTACGATAGATTGAATAATTTTGCATTAACATTTTGTTTCACTATGAACCATTGAAAGTGTCGGTGCACGTACACCTGTGGCATACAACATGAGGTAAACTCCTAGGTATATATACACCTATCATGGTTGTTTAAATTAACTTCATTCTATGTTGCGTTCATTTAAGGAATTTGAGTAAAAGAAAAAAGAGATTAGAAACTTTTTTGTTTGTTAAGAAAAAAAACTTTTCTTTTCTTTTTTTACGAATTCCTTTAGCCAAATATAGTGTAGAGTTCAATTTTTCTTTCAGATTTCTACATTGTTCAATTTGTTTTTGTGAGAAAAAGGTGATGAAATAGCAAAATCCATGTTAGAAAATTAAAATATTTACTGAGACACAACCAAATTGGTTTCTTGATATTCTATCATACATTTATTCACCAAAGGGTCACGAATTTAAAACTCATCGCCACTTAGTTTAAAAATATAATATTCGCATGCAAGCTAAGGCTCGAGCAAAAAAACAACCCCCCCTCCCCCACTTCAGGGAGCGTACGTGTTAGAATATAAAAATCATTATATTCCTCGACCACAACCACAAGCTTGAGCTTTTGGTTGAATCAGTTGCTTGACAATCCATCTCCCGTGACTACCTAAAGCATTTTACTAAGCATTATGTTTTACTATACTTTTTGGTATCGTAAATGGTCATGATTGGTAAAATAAATGTATTTTATCTCTTATTTCAAGATAAAAACATGGAGCTCCTATGTTATATATTTTTGATTTGTACTCTTACTTTAGTCTTTTTTTCTTAAAATTTTATCTAAAACACTAATACCAATACAAATAGTATTCCCAAACAAAGCTTTAAACAAAAACTACTCTAGTCTAGGTGTAGGAGAGAGAGAGAAATAAAATGACATTGAAAAATAGAACATGAATTAAGGAGCAAAAAATGTGGGAAAATGGTTGGAATATGAATGAATGGGAAGATGTAGACCCAAGAACGCATATAGTCTCTCTCTCCTTTAGAAAATTGAGTGGCCACCCAAAAACTCCTCTCTCTCCCTCTCCATAATGTCCTCAATTTCCACCCTCCAACCACACCATCAAAATCCTCCCCTTCAACACCCACACATTACTTAACATTATTGATGCATGGCATTCTCCTCTCACCACTTATTGTTAGCGTCTTTCTCCACCACCACCACCTCCCACCTCTCTAACGGCCGGCGAGGAGATTAGGCCCCCCAGCCTTGTCATCATCGTCGGTCGGCCACCATACTTCGCCCACACAATGCCGATGCCACCTACCCCACCACCTGCGGCCACCGCCCCAGGCGTCGGCATCAGGGGGAAGAATGACATCAAGTTGTCGTCCCCCGCCGCCGGCGACAGTGACAAGGCTCTCGTCGCCAGACGATCTTCCGGAAAACTCTCGAAGGCTTTCAACAAGGCGATGCTCGGCAACGTCGTCGTCCGGGCCTTCTTCAAGACGAGACCGCGCCGCCCTCGGACGCCGGCCGAGGTAGTTTCTAGAACAACATTGGTGTTGGACGCCCTCAATTCATTCGAGGACAACGATGGGGGTAAACGTTTTCCAAAGGTACGTTGTAGGGCTCGTTTGGATACACATTTTTTATTAGCGTCAGCGTTATGAATAAAATTTTAATGGTGTAGGTTAACTTTCAAAACGCTAACCCTAAATGTCGCCCGTAAATATTTTTTTTCAAAATGAAAACTTCTAACGCTATTCTCAAACAGGCTAGGGTTGTAGTTGTCATATCAATCTCGAGTGCAACCTCCTCCTTAGAGCATTTAAGTTTAGCAAATTTTTTCAGTCGAAATTGATAAATTGGATTACTAATTAAACAAAATATTGTTTTATCTAATTATAAGTTTAAGATTGATCATAATTGACTCTAAAAATTCAAAACCGGACAAATGTAGGACACATGAGTGTTATTTCATACTCCATTAAGAAATAGAGAAAAATATCATCTGTTATGTTTTCATCTCCAAAATGGAAACGTTGTCATTGGGCAATACCGGCATTGTCAATTGTAAAAACTCAAATGAGAGAATAATATTTAGACATATATATAAAGTACGGAGTATTAAGTTTAGAAATCACCCTAAATAGGACTAAAACATAGAGAAAAGTACCAAAATAGGACTTTCATGTTTTTTTCTCGAAATAGGCCTTTGCACTGTGGTAATATGACTTTGCATTATTAAGTTTACAAATCAAGTTTTGCACGTTCTTCGAAATGTGAACAAAGATACAGAGTATGTGGAACTGATCAGAGAGTAACTTTCATTTAATTAATAACCAAAATTTTGTCTATTTAGACTCGAAAAAATCAAAATACATATTCGATCCATTAATCGTTTATGTATTATGTTCATCAGATGGGTGAAGTAGACACACTGATTAGGGAGATGAAGTCAATTCTGTATGGGAGCAGTGACTCTGAGCCAGCTGCTGAAGCTTGTGCCCAACTCACACAAGAGTTCTTCAAAGGCAACACCCTCCGTCTCATTGTCCATTGCCTTCCTAAACTCAACTTGGAGGTTTATTACTCAATCTTTATGACATAATGATTATATTGTGTATATTTTGTTACTTTAATTTTTAAGTTGGGATAAGGTTTTTTTGTGAAATTTCATTGAGTGGCTTATTTTATATCGGTTTTGACATCTACCGTTGGTGTCATATGACAACCGTCGGTTTAATTGAAGCCGTTATGGAGTTGGGAGAAACACCAAAATAAGACTAAAACATTGAAAATATACCAAAATAAGATTTTCATGTTTTTATTCTCGAAATAGGATTTAAAATGCATTTACATTACCAAACATGGTCATGTACATTACCAAAAAGTATAGTAATGTATGCATGTAGAGTGTCACATTACAACCACACTATTACAGTGTGAAGTCCTATTTTGGAGAAAAAACATGAAAAATTTTATTTTGGTATTTTTATTTATGTTTTAGTCCTATTTAGGGTGTTTTCTATATGGAGTTTCATTCAAAAAATTTGTTCCTACCCTCATTCACTCTCACGGCTGCGTTCCGTTCGCTTGATCTGATTTTTTAAAGATCTGATCTTATTCGATCTGACGTGATCCGGTAGATCTGATTGCAATTATAAATAAAGTTATTTCTGATCGAATTATAATATGAATAAGTAATAAGCAGAAAATATAAGTTGAACGGAACGCTGTCTAAACGCCAATCATCCCATCCTAGTCCCATACCACTCTCTCCTGCCCGTCGATTGGAAACAGTAAATTATTATTGTCAATTGGCGAACAAGAAGGGATAAAGGGTGGTGTTCAAGAGGTCGGAACTATTATTTTTCTCAAACACAACACCGTAGGATTCCTAATTCTCTATATAGCGGTCCCTTTTCTAGTCCTTTTTTTATTTTAATTTGTGGGTTTTGCTTTTCTGATCTAGGCGAGAAAGGATGCCACTCAAGTTGTAGCCAATTTGCAAAGACAGCCTGTGAACTCACGGTTGATTGCTTCAGACTACTTGGAAGCAAACCTGGATATTGTGGATCATTTGGTCTCTGGGTGAGCCAATATATATATAATTGCCTTAATTAGCTTCTTAATTGTCATTTATACTCTGGTGTAAGAATTGGTGTAAAAGACAAAACTTGTCTAATGTAATTAACATCGATATATATATATATTTATAGATATGAGGATTCGGGTCTTGCATTGCACTACGGTGCAATGCTAAGGGAGTGCATTCGCCACCAGGTCGTTGCGAGCCATATCTTGAAATCTGGGCAAGTTCGCAACTTCTTTGGCTACATGCAACTCCCTGAATTCGATGTCGCCGCAGATGCCGCCACCACTTTTAAGGTTCTCCTCTTTTACTCTCTCTCTTTTTGTTTTTTAATTTCGCCATTAAATTGGAACGAGAGAGGTTCTAGTGCGATTGCGGTGTCACTCGACACTTCGGTGTTCCATTTGAAAAATATATGACTCGTAAGTCAAGTAAACTTGGGTGGAGAGTGGATTCAGCTTAGGCTGCAACTGAAAGTTTCACAAAGTTAGAAATTATCAATTTTGCAAAAGAAGCATCATAAGACAGTGACAACAAAATCGTGCCCAATTGGAACAATACAAATAAGATTAACATGACCTTTGCACAAGAATGACCCACAAACCGGTAAATGGACTCTAAGTTAATTCTACACATTCATCTTTTTTCCCGTTTTTGCAATGTTTTTCAGGAGCTTCTGACCAGGCACAAATCTACTGTGGCAGAGTTTCTCTCTGGAAACAATAATTGGGTATTGTTTTTACTTTTATATTTCATGTTCGAGAAATTTAAAAAGAAAATGATGCCAAAAATATTTTTTCTTGCTTGGTTTGAAAGGAAAGAGAAAAGTTAAAGAAAAAGAAAATGATGAAAAAAGTATATTGTATTACTCTAAAAAGAGGGAAAACAAGTTTCCGTGTAAGAAAAAAATGACAAGAACGTAATCTCACGCTTGTTCAATTTTGTGATTGGCCCTCAGTTTTTTACCGAATTCAACTTCAAACTTCTGGGGTCTCCAAATTATATTACCAGAAGACAAGCTGTCAAGGTAATTAATATTCTTTACATATTTACATCTTAATTGGGAATAGACCTATATATGAACATGTTTTTTTGTTCACTCATGACTTGATATTGTTCATTTCCTTGATCAGCTTTTGGGTGACATTTTACTTGACCGTTCAAATTCTTGTGTGATGGTACGCTATGTCAGCTCATTGGATAATTTGATCATTATGATGAATCTTTTGAGGGTAAGATATAATTACTTCACATTGTAAAAATGAGTCTCCATTATTGTTACAATACAGTAAAAAAACATGTTTTTTTATATCGTTTGCTCATTCTTACGTGTTAGAGTATAAAACTCAAGTTTTAGTTTATTTTTTTGTTGAGTTGGTTCTTTAACATTATCCCTGCTTTGCGATTTGCAAATTGCATGAACGCGGTTTTGTGTTGCAGGAGTCAAGCAAGCCCATCCAGCTAGATGCCTTTCACGTATTCAAGGTACGAAGAAGAGAGACGTTCATTGATCTCTCAATTGTTAAATCACTTAAATGTACAAAACACTAGTTGTTGTTGTTGTTTTAATGGCTAATTGAATCTGCTCTTTGGTCGCGATTTTCAGCTTTTTGTGGCTAATACAAATAGACCTCCGGGCATCACCAGCGTTCTTGCTAACAACAAAGAGAAACTTCTCCGACTCTTTGCAGGCTTGAGGATGGACAAAGGTTATTATTATTATTATCAATCACTTGCATATAAAGTCAGAATCTACTTTCTAACTCAAAAGTGGTCCTTCTATATATTCTAGTGACACTTATCCTTGTTTTCCAATGTGGGAATTCCAGCAAGAATCAATTCGACCAAAAGCTTAAGCTTGTGATTGTAATTCTATGAAAATTTTTATATTCCAACAATGTGGGAGCACTGTTATATCAATGTTTTTTTTTCAATTTTGTGGGTGCAGATGATGAACTTTTTGAGTCGGACAAAACTCAGATCATGAAAGAAATCAGCGGACTTGAATTGCCCCGACAAGCTGGAGATGTTTATAAGCTACCCAAAACGCCAATGTGTTCTGGTGAACTGTCCAAAGTTTCTCCATTGCCAACACCAACAGCCTATTCCCATGAATGATTTGTTGAATCCTATGAAACATTATTAATGTAGATATATGAAGCCATATATGTGTCTATTGTGTTTTTGATACTTGCGTTTACCCTTGCCATATATTGCTCGGGAGGTCGTGTAATTTTTTTTCCTTTTGAAGGCGCGTCCCCGGATTGCTTTTCCCATAAAACTTTTCTAGTCTAGGGAAAAAAAGTGGGATTTTTGGTGTTACTTTCCAATTTTATCCTTACGTTATTGTTGAATAGAATATGATGTGATGAATAGATTAATAGTGAATAAATATGATGTGATATGTACGTAAATAATAAGTAGATCAGAGATAAATGGAAAGTTTTAATTGAAAAAGGATCCAGAAGTATTTTTTCTGTACGGACAAAAAATGAAAATGTTTTGAACAGATAGAGTATTTTTTATCATTGTAATTCATTATTTTTAATGTGTCGTCATGAGGTTAAGTACTGAGTGCGACACTAGGTTGAGTGATTTCTTCATTTCATATTAGAAGTTGAGGCAATGAAGAGAAAGTTTTTTTTTTTTTTTTTTTTTGGGTAACTAGCTAGCTAGCAAGTACCCAGGAGCCCGCCCTAGATAGAGTTGAGCTTAATTTGTTCTTTGCTATTGAGCACTCTCCTTGTTCTAAAAAAAACTTCCTCTTTTATTATTTCCACTTTTAACAAAATACTTTCATTTTTTATTAAAAAACAACTTTTACCTTTACTTTTTCATATCCTGCCTATCACATCATACGTTTTCTCTAATACTCAATCCATCACATCTTACTTTTACCCATCACATTAAGGGTAAAATTTGAAGTCAAGTACAATTTAACACTTCCTTATTTGAAGTCAAAATTAGAACATTTTTATAGAACAGGGGGAGTATGTCACACGCCCTTGGTTTAACGGCCAAGAATGTATAATTAAAGAGGTCAAAGTTATTCAAATTTAGCAAATTTTATTTTTCTTCACACAAACATAAGCCGTCCCTCATAGACGCAATAAACTCAAGTTTGTGTAGTGAAATATAATTAAAAATGTCCTAAACAAAAAAAAAGACTTGCAAAAAAATTAAAAACATTTGACATGCATCACTTGCCCTAGACTTGTGAGCTTTAAAAACATCAAAGATCATTGATTCATTCACTCTTTAAGCAAGGGCAACTTTATGGCTTCTCTCCTTTTTTCTTCCTCAACCCCTTTCTTGAAACTTTGTGGCATCTCCCTCTTCTCTTTTTCCTCGTCCTCAAACACACTTCCAGAATCTCTCTTCTTTCGTAACGTATTATTCTTACCCCTCTTATCAACCCTAATCCGCGCCTCTTCCACCAATTTCCACAATGCCGTTTTCCGGTCCCTGGTGTGCTTGATCAACACCTCGCTGATGTCAGCAGGCGTCATCTCAGCAGCTTCTATGGCCTCCTCCAGCTCCCGGAGGGCCTCCAAGTCGCGACCCTCTCCACGTTCATCAATGTCGAATCCGAGGTAGTTCTTGACGAGGATTTTTAGGGCCGGGAAGGTGCAGTAGTTCATGTGGATGTGCATGTCCATTCTGCCCCTCCTGAGTAGCGCAGGGTCGAGCCTCTCTACGTGGTTGGTGGTGAAGATGAAGATCCTCTCGCTCCCGCAACAAGACCATAAACCGTCTGTGAAGTTGAGTAAACCGGAGAGAGTTATGGCGCTCTTTGTTTCACCCTTCTCCGGTGGCACCGCCGGGGTTGGCCCCGATGAATTTCCTTCCGACAGCATAATCTCTTCTTTGTTCCTTTTCCAAACGAAACTTCCTTTTAAGTTAATACCCCATTTCCCCCAAGTACAAATATATATAGAGGTATACAACCTAATACTCCCTCCGTCCTAAAACTTTCTTCCCAGAGCACTATTCCAACTTCACGGGAATTTATATTTATTTGTGTTTTTTCATAGCCTATATGATAAAATAAAATACTCTTGTCACCACTTGTTTTGTTGAACTTTTGATGTAGTTTTTAAATATGTATGTTTTATTTTTTTATTTCTATACCAATATTTAAATAAAATAGATTGAAAAAACTTGAGATTTTTCTTCGTTTTGCGAACCGGGAAGAAAGATATAGGACGGAGGGAGTATGTACTACCTCCGTCCCAAAAAACATGGGAGTTTTGGTTTTGGGGAGGGATTTAAGGGGAGTGTATTTTGGTATTGAATTTCCAAAATTGTCCTTTGATGTGATGGGTAAAAGTATGATTTGATGGATAGATTATTAATAAAAAGGTATGATGTGATAGGTAGGGTATAAAAAAGTAAGGAGTAAAAGTGACTTTTTAATAGAAATGAGAAGTGTTTTTTGGGACGGATGAAAAAAGAAAGGAGAAAGGTTTTCTGGGACGGAGGGAGTATGTGATACTCTAAGAGTTACACAAAATATTATCCATTTTGATGTATTTTTGGTCAAACAATTGCACGCTTTGACCATAAATTAAATATAATCTAAATAAAGAAATGTTATAAAAATTTGATATATCAAAATTAGATCCTAAGATGAATCCAATTATTTTGAGTTTATATTATAATTCAATATATTTTTCTCACAATTTGTAATCAAAGCGTGTAACTGTTTGACCAAATACTATTTAAAATGTGTAATGTTTTGTAGGACGAATGGAGTATTATAGTCTTAGCAAGTAGGTGGACTATTATATTCCGACAGAAGTACTCCCTCCATCCCCCTGTATTTGTCCACATTTGACTTTTGGAACAGTTCATCTAAGCACTTTGACTCATCAAATTCTCTCAATGTGTAAGCCTAAATATAGTCATGTGTGATCTTGTTTGATTTGTCTTAACATATAGATTATTAATATATAATTTTTATAATTTTTTTGATATACAAATTACAAGATAAAATGGATTAAAGAAGTGCATTATTGGATGGTGTGTAAAAATGAAAGTGGACAAATGCAGGGGGACCGAGGGAGTATGTTACAATAAATCCATATTGAGATACAATAATCTTTCATCTGTAATTAGTATTTGTGCAAAAATGTACCTAGTAATGTCAAACTTATGGTTCCCCATATTAACAAACTATAAGTGACATGGGTCCGTACGGGTGAGCTATAAGGGTGGAAGCCGGAAGGTGTGATTAACTAAGACCATTTTGTCAAGGAGGGTAGCACCAGGGGCGCCCATAGGGGTGTTCATCAGGTGTATACGAACAGGGCCCAATTTTCAAGAGGGTCCATTTTATTTCTTTTGTTATTTTACAATAGAGTTTACGTTTTGTTTATAAAAATATATCTTGAAAACTGTTGAAAAATAAAGTGTACGTGATGAAAAAACTATATACGGGCATCGTTTAGTATCAGTATTTTCAAAGTAATATGTACCATAAAAATTTTATCCAAAATACTAACGTTAATTCTAACATTATTCCCAAGCAGACCCTTAATATACTTCATGGGTTTTTTTTTACAAGTAATATTTAAAACATGGCTTTTTTCTTAGGGTTTAGTTTTCCAAGCTTGAATATGATATACTCCATATATTTTTATTGGGGGCGGTTCCTATGACATTGCCCGGCAATGTCATGGGATGACCCGGGAGCGTTCCAGTGCCCCATTCGTAAAATTGACGGTTCCTACCACCCCTAGCCCCCCGGTAAACCCCTCACCCCGCCCCGACCCAAACACACCCCCCACCCCCTTCAATTGCACCCCATAAGTTGATTTTTACTTTGGAGTCAAATTTTGACTCCAAAGTCAAAATCAACTTGTGGGGTGCAATTGAAGGGATTGGAGGATGTGTTTGGGACTTTGGGTCGTGGCGGGGTGGGGGGTTTACCGGGGGGTTAGGGGTGCTAGGAATCGTCAACTTTACGAATAGGGCACCGGAGCGTCCTCGGGTCATCCCATGGCATGAGATTTCAATGTCATGGGAACTCTACCGGTTTTTATTAGGGTTTTGGATTATAATCATTGACCCGAATTAACAAGTTCGACCTTAATTAACTCTTCACCCACTCCTCTCGTTCGATGTCCAGTCCAATTACAAATAATAAAAACATTACTTTTGTTCCTCTTTTTGAAATTTGATGACATTCTTTTATTTAAAAGAAAAGAATAAAATTTATTCTTAGATAGACAAAAAGAAACGAAAGAAAATTACGGAGTAATTTGCTGGGACGAGAGAGCATATTAGTTTTCATATACTCCGTAGAATTCATGTCTAGTCTCTACTCTCTAGTGGATTCCTAAAATTAAATTAACTTCACAGTTTGCGTTTGTGGTAAAACTTTTAAATTTCGATCGCATATTACGGAAAATTACATTGAGTTTTTATATAAATTTAGTATTAATAGATTTATTCTCTAACATAGGTATGAAATATCTTATTTTTATAATAGGTATTTATATATAAATTGAGATATTAATAGTCAAAATGTTGCATTGAAAAACGCAAAAGTTTAAATCAGAAATTAGTTTTAGAACGGAAGGAATATATTCTGTCCGTCTCTAATTGGATTACAATTTATTTGTCTCTCTCCTGTTGATGCCTTTTGTTTGTTTGTATCTTTTCATTGATTATTTGATAAAATAAAATATTTTTGTCACCTCTAATTTTATAGAACTTTTAACGTAGTTTTTTAATATGTAATTTTAAAAGATTAGAGATTTTGCCTCGTAAATTTCAATTTGTAATCAAATTTGGGACGAAGGAAATAGTTTTGTTGCGGCGATATATCGTTGTTCAGAACTATTGAAAACATTTTCCAATGATATTTACTCTCTCTGTCATAATTTTGATAACAACTTTTTTCTCTCATCTCATGATAATTTTTGTTTATTTATATGTTTCCATTGATTGTTTGATGAAATAAAATATTTTTGTCACCTCTTATTTTTTAATATATAATTTTTATTTTTTATTGATATAACAATATTTAAATAAAATGATTTCAAAACTTACAAGATTTTACCTCGTAAATCTAAATTCGTAATCAAATTAAGGACGGAGGGAGTATATAATTAAGCCCTTCTCACTTGTTATTGCACTTCCCATTTTTGTGCAGACAAGCATGGTATCATATTGGATCATAATAATGCCGAATCGTTTATAGTATTTATAAACCTGATTGATTTTTTTCATCACAAGCCGAAACCGAACCGATATCTAACGAGGCAGGACCGTGATACAACCTTTTAAATATTTATCATGGATCGAACTGTTCAAAGTTATATGTCGAATATCTCAAATAATTATTTGTCTACTTCATCTTACTGCATATGTAGTACTTCATACGGAGTATTGTATTATTTATTTTTTAATTATTTTCATTATTATTGTTGTTATTATATGTATTACTACTATTACTTTATTTTTGGAAGTTATTAATAGTCTCATATCGTATGAATTGAAAAAATATATATTTTTAAATTTTGGTTTGTTTGTTTATTCTTTATGTTTATAATCTTTTTAAATTCTAAATCAATACTTTTTCTTAACAAAGTTTTTTTATACAAGGTTAAGCTTTTATTTCAATATTCTTTGAGTAATGCATGTTAATTTTTATTTGCATAGTTTGAACATGAATATGGCATTGTACTATTCCGCTTTAAAACGGGATAATATCGAATGATTTTGGAATTCATTGCGTATCGATCTCAAACCATTTATATAAGAGCGGTTCCTGATAGATTCTGGAAGTATCACAGACCTTCAAGGACCGCGTCCATCCCTACTACTCCATCCGTTCATGAGTATTGGTCTAATTTTGACTTTTTTCGGTCAAAATTGATAAATTTTGTCCTTAAATTAAATAAAAATGATATTAGATATTGATACAAAAATAGTTTTATTAGATTTACTACATCAGATATTTTCATAATATTATGTTATCTAATTAATATACCTTATAGGTCAAAGATTAAAAACAACTGATAAATAAAGTCAGAACTGTACAAATACTCAGGGAGGGAGATAAGAATTCATTTGCCAAGGTTTTTTTTACCCAACGTCAAAAGTGATTTGAAAAACATGGTTAAAAACTAGTGCATGGAAGAGACCATTTGGAAAAGTTAAAACTACTTTTTGAATGCTTTTGTGCGCAAGAATTGAAATGTTTCACTAATCATGATTTCACTTATTAATTAAAATTATGAGTAGTGAATACTCTCCTCATCTAGAAATAAATGTTCTGATGAGTTGACTTTTACATAATATTTTTTTAAAAAAAAACTAGAGAATAGAAATTTAAAATATAAATCATTCAATTTTTTTTCTAAATGAAATGTATATATTTATTTTTCGACGTCAAAATAAGAAAAGCAATACATTTATTTAGAGGAGGTATAGTAGTTTTTTTTTAGATTTAGAGAACATACAAAACTAATTTATTCCGTAATAAGCTCTACAGATGGAAGACTTTGTACCAATTATGGGCAATTGATATTGGCACTCCAAAAATTACTAGTTGCACTCCACTTCCTTTTTATATTTCGTTATTTCCCTAAATGCCCCTCAAGCACTTGATTTTTTGGGTACTTCACCTCAACACTCTTCATAACAAAATTAAATTAGTTCATTATTGATTTATACTCCCTCCGTCCTAAAACTTTCTTCCCAGTTTGACTTTTCCCCATTTTTAATTTTTGGCTTTGACTTCAAATTTTACCCCTCTTAAAAAAGATTTTTTGCAAATTTTTTTTTGCAATCATTCAAAATATAAAGTTAGAAGATAATTGGTGTAAATACATGAGGGTATTAATGTCATTTGTTATCTTTTTTTTTCTAATGGGAAGGTAGTTTTAGGACGTAGAAAAAGGGGAAGTGTGAAGAAAGTTTTAGGACGGAGGGAGTATATCTTTTTACTAAGAGAGAAAGACCAAATTAGGACTAAAATATTGAAAATATATCAAAGTAGGACTTCCATGTTTTTATTCCCGAAATAGGATTTACATTATCATAATGGTCATATACATTACCAAAAAAGTATAGTAATTTGCACATGTACATTGTCACATTACCACAATGCAAAGTCACATTACCACAGTGCAAAGTCCTATTCCAGGAAAAAAAACATGAAAGTCCTATTTTGGTATTTTTCTCTATGTTTTAGTCTTATTTAGGATGATTTCTATTTTACTAATTCATTTTTTTCACGGGTCCCATGATGGCTTTTTCACTTTTTTCTATCATTTTTTGGAAAAAGAGTATATGGTTTAAAATAAGTATTTTCTATTTTAAAAAAAATAAATCATTGAAAAAATATCTTACAATTAAAAAATTTAGATTAAAAAAAATAAATTTTAGAATTATTGAAAGGTGTTGATTACTCAAATATACATTCATTTTATACTAATATACTTGGGAGTAATTAACTATGAAAATAGTAAAATGAGAAGAGTGAATGAAAAACTAAACAAAAATTAGGATATTCTGAATAACTAGTGTATTTTATGGGGAGTGAAATGAAATAGTATTTGAGAGATTAAATCAAAGAATTAAAGAAATGGAATATAAGTATTAATATTTGGAGTCATAATATCATTTGCCAAATATGGAGTGGTGAGGGGCACTTTAGGGAAATAATGTACTCCCTCCGTCCTAAAACTTTCTTCCCACTTCCCCTTTTTCTCCGTCCTAAAACTACCTTCCCATTAGAAAAAAAAAAGATAACAAATGACATTAATACCCTCATGTATTTACACAATTATCTTCTAACTTTATATTTTGAATGATTGCAAAAAAAATTTGCAAAAAATCTTTTTTAAGAGGGGTAAAATTTGAAGTCAAAGCCAAAAATTAAAAATGGGGAAAAGTCAAACTGGGAAGAAAGTTTTAGGACGGAGGGAGTAATATAAAAAGAAAATGGAGTGCAAGTAGTAACTTTTGGAGTGTCAATATCAATAGCCTTGTACCCATTCAAAAAGAAAAAAAGGGAGTGGCAAACTTTGGGTAGGGTGACGTGGGGGTCTATTATATGCAAATTATGCAATCCTAATGGTATAAAGTATTCTTTGGAAATTAATACTTTAATTCAATTACAAAATTTAATTTTTTAAATTTCAAATGACAAAAATAAGAATATGGATTTGTAATTAAAATTTAATTCGTTATTAAGTCGTACTTCTTTTGAGTGACTTTAATTTTTAATTCAAACCCAAACATATATGGCCTATGGGATTGGTTCAAGTGAGAATTGTTCTTACTCCAAGAATAGACCTTATCGTGAGAATGATGCATTTTTGTACCGTCACGATGTATTTTTACTTTGTGGTAGTGCATTTTCGATACTGGGAGTAAAGTTCAACTTATTTACCGTAATGCCACTGCGTTTTTTCAGATTTTTTCAGTTTTTACATCTAATGCACGAGAAAAGTATTATAATTTCTTTTATTAGATTGCATTCTCACTTGATCCAAAATCTATGGCCTAATGATATATATGTTTCATGTATTTTCGAGCCACTTTAACTTTTCATATCTTTTATTTTAAATAATCAGATTTGGGAGCTCAAATTCTATTTACCAAATTATAGACTTTGGTAATTTAGTTTTAATTACCGTTTTTCAGTTCCTTATTTTCATTATTCCGTATTTGAAACAATAAAAATGGCACTGACATTTAATTATATCAAAATATATAAATGAGTTCATTGTTCTTCCGTGGTTCAAAGGTCTACATGAGAAAAATAGACCTTCTCACAACCTAGCAAGTGAATTTTTTTATACTCCCTCCGTCCCAAAAAGATCTTCCTGTTTCATTTTTTGCGCATCCTATAAAACACTTCTACACACATCTAAAATGCCTAAAATTTACCACATTTCTCATTTATTGTGGGTAGAAGTTGTTTTGAAAGTTTTTTTTTTATATTTGAGGTGGGATAGAAGTGTTTTATGAGATGCGCAAAAAATGAAACAGGAAGATCTTTTTGGGACGGAGGGAGTACAAAATAAAGGCTCAATTTTTTTTATAATATCAATGCATTAATGTCCATAAAATAAGCATGAATATAATCATAAGACCATGTAGGAATTTGCATATGTTGAAATGTTGAATATTAATGTGATTTTTCATGTTTAGCCATTAGTCTGTAATTCTAAGATATTACATAAATAGTCCTTAATTTTAGAAAATATTTCATAAGTAGTCGTTTTGTTCAAGTATGACAAAATATTTTCGCACATATCGTCAACAAAGGAGCGAATATGAAATAATTTTAAGAAACTGAGAAAGACAAGTCGCTTAAATAACTTATTATATCAATGCTTAAGTAATTGCAATGTCTTTATTTGGATATATTAGTCATTTTGATAATTAAAAAAATTTACCTGGAGGTAGTAGTAAGGTTGAGGGAGCAGTCGATGTCTTCAATGACAATAATGGATTTTGAGGTTGTTTTGATGAGCAGCTTCCTCAAATCGGAATTGGTCTCCACTTCCGTCAACTCCACGTCATATATGTCGTAGCCCAAGTAGTTTGCCATGGCGGCGATCATGCTCGACTTCCCCGTCCCCGGCGGCCCGTACAACAGATATCCCCTCTTCCACGGTCTCCCTACCATTGATGAAACATTGATAATTGATTAAGGGCCCGTTTCGGAATAGAGTTGGAGATTAACGTTGCCTTTTGGAAAACACTACTTACAGACAGTGTTTTAGCGTTAACGTTTTCAAAGTTAGTCTGCACTGTTAAAATTTTATCCAATATGCTAATGCGTATCGCAAACGGTATTCCCAAACGGGCCCTAAGTAATTAAAATTAACATTAATATCCATTTACTAAAATGTCCTTGCTTGTATATTATGGATCTTGGAAACAGCCCCGTGTAGGGGCAAGGTCTGCGTACACACACCCTCCCAGACCATACTATAGTGGGATTCAACTGGGTTGTTGTTGTTGTTGTCCTTGTATATTATGGACATTGTTTACTATAGATTTGGGGCATTGTAAAAATTAATTATGTTCCTGGACATTATAAAAATTAGAGACATTGTTTACTGATCGTAGACATTGATAGCTAAAGCAGTAGAATTTATTATTGCGATAATATCTTTTTTTGATCGACAATGTCTTGGCTTTTTAATAAAAAAATAATGGCAAAACTGCTCTTTTTAATAGAAAGTGGAAATGTTACGACAAAAATGAAAAAAAAACGAAAGGGCAAAACTGGTCTTTTTAGTGGAGTAGGATAGTACCTGTTTGGCGGTAAAACGACTCTCCATTGCAAAAATCTTTGAGGTCCGCTATGATCTCCTCCTTCTTTATCGGGTCCATGGCGAGCGTGCCGAACGTGCTCGGGTGCTTGAACGGGACCGACTCCCACGGGTGCGACCTCGAGTTCGTGTACAGCAGCAGCTCGCGGCTGCTCCGCCGTATCTCCCGGGCCTTCTCCGTCACGTGCTCGAGGTACGCCCCGAGCACGGCGGCCTTGTCCCTCTTGTGGGCCCGGAGCACGAACCTCCGCTTCTCCTCCGGGAGGGACCGCCACGAGAGGGTCTGGCCCTGGCGCGGGGCCACCACGTGCTCCCACTCCACCCTGACGCCGCCGGCGGCGGCGAAGGTGTCGGGGATGGTGTTGTTGTTGGAGAGGCCGAAGGTGATGGCGGCGGAGTTGGGGTTGCGGGCCAGGGTGAGGCGGTCCCCGGCGGCGGCGGCGATGCTGCTGAGGTAGAGCTTGACGGAGGAGTAGAGGTCGTTGGTGTTGAAGCCGTCGGTCTCCGGGATGTCGTAGTAGCAGTATGATGAGAGGCGGTCGTAGAGGCGGTGGAAGAACTTGGCGGCGGAGGAGCGGAGGTCCGGCGGGAGGAGAATTTGTAGGAAGCTCATGCTAAAGGCCCACACCCCCATGCCAGATGCTAGCTTGGTCCAAAACTCCATTACTATAATTATGTGTAATTAATCACTAGTATAATTACTTAATTTAGAGGGTATTAATTAGATGTGTTTCAAATGAATTTGTGATAGATAGACAATGTATGTGATGGCTTCTTTTATTTACCCATAAGCTAAGATTCATGGGATGAATGACTTTTGTTTGATTGTCATCATTGATTTGGTTCTTTTTGTTTCATATTTTCTTTGATTTTATTCATTTGTTTTTTGCTTTTTTATCTTTTGTGTTTGTTAGATTTTTAATTTTTTTAAGACATTTTTTTCTTGTTATTTTAACATTATTTGTTAGTTTAGTTACAATTTTTTTTGTGAAATGTTTTTGTTAATTTTTTTATATTTTCTGTTAATAACTGTCTATATTATGTTTTGTTTGATTTACTTTTTTATATTTTTGATAGTGTTTTGTCTTCTTTTTTATCTTTTTGTTAATAATTGTCTTCTTATTTTTTGGTTTAATCATTTCAACTAAACAAAAAAATAAAACCATGTGTCTTAATTTATTTTTTGTTTCATTTGATATTTTTGTTTATTAATGTGTTTTGTCTATTTTTAATGGATTCTATTTTATTAATCATTTTAATTAAACATAAAATGGTACTCCCTCCGTTCCATAAAACCCTTCCTCTTTCGTTTTTTTCCAATTTTCTAAACACTTCCACTTTCTATTAAAAAAACCACTTTTACTCCTACTTTTTCATACCATACCTATCACACCATATTTTTTCACTAATAACTAATCTATCACATCTTACTTTTACCTATAATATTAGGATCAAAATTGGAAAGTCAACCAAAATTATATTTTCCTTATTTTGACTCAAAGTCAAAATAGAAGTGTTTAAATGTTTTCTTATAGGGAGTAGTTTTTTATGTTTTCTGCTTGTCTTATCTTTTTTTTGATCTTTTTTGTAAACAATAAAATTAAAATAATTAATTAAAATAAGCCCAAATAAATAAAAAGGAGAACTAGAAACAAAAATCCCACAGAAAATAAACTTCTTATCATTTTTTGTTATTTTTATAAATCTAATTTTTTAATGACAAAGAAGTAAAAAAATTAATTCATACTTGGGTTTGTTCTTTTTTGTGTGTACCATATATAGTC
Organism: Cuscuta campestris; assembly: GCA_900332095.2. Classification (NCBI taxonomy): domain Eukaryota; kingdom Viridiplantae; phylum Streptophyta; class Magnoliopsida; order Solanales; family Convolvulaceae; genus Cuscuta; species Cuscuta campestris. The sequence continues at coordinate 1,139,235 of OOIL02000889.1, read as the reverse complement.
TCTTTTTATGTTTCACTTATTTTTAGTTAGGTTTTGTTTTATATTTTAATTAGTTATTATCTTATTTATTGTTTTAATTAAACAAAGAATAAGCTAAATTGACTTTGGAGTCAAATTTTGACTCCAAGTGAAAATTAACTCGGGAAGGCAATTGAAGAGGGTGGGAGGGTGTGTTTGGGTCGGGTCGGGATAGTGGGTTTACCAAGGGGGTTACGGAGGTAGGAACCGTTAATTTTACGAACGGGATACCGGAGTACCTCTGAATCATCACATGACATTAGTTTCCAATGTCATGGAAACCAGCGTCTATTAAAATATAAACATGTATTAAATTTAAAAATATCAAATAATTAGAATAATAAACATCTAACAATAATGGACCCAAAAAGTTTGAACCATGTGCCCGTGTATACCTTGCACACCCTCCAACCCCTCCAACCCTCAATGCCATCTACTTCTAGTGCTAGCTGCTACATAGCGTCCCCTCCCAAATTTCAAACATCTCTTTGAGTCAAACTATTTGCATCAATTTTGTGGTGCACATTAATACAATGAAACAAGTTTTTGAAAATTTTCTACAAGATCATTAAAATGATACTCCGTATTATTTTGTAAAAAAATATAATATAATTCTATTTAATTGATAGTTAAAATTTATTAAATTTGATAAAAAAACTCAAATGAGACTAATATATATGTCGTAGCATTAGTCAATAGGAATATGTGGTGGTGAACATCGGACTGAAATCGAAAAGAACCAAAAAACTAGAATCCGAAGAGAGCAGGACCAGAATCTTGACCTAAAAAATTCTGGTCCGGACAGGTTGTGAATTGTTCTTTTTAGGGTGGTCCGGATTTAGAACGGAAAAAATGGTAATTTGTTTTAATTATTATTCAGCATTTTTTCTCAAATTGTTTTACATTATTTTTTGACGACTTAGGTGATTCAACCATGGTTTATTTTCTCTATCCATTGGCCGTGTTTCAAAAAATAAAATCAACTAAACGTATTTTCATCAAAAATATTTTAAGTTTAAAATAAATTTTATAGTTCCGTTAGTTTTTCATATTCCCAAAATATTGATAAAGTGGCAATTTAAAGTATTTCTTTTTTTTACCAAAAATATTCTATATATTAAAAGTATCTAAAATTCTAAGTCCAAACATTATAAAGAGTACTTCAATTTTTTTAAATATTATTTAAAGAAACCCTAAATTAAATGTCAATAATGTAAACTAACAAAAGTGAAGAAAATTAACCCTGCAAGTATCCAATTTCATACGGAGTACCAAAATGGACCGAAATTTTCTGGTCATCAATCATTTAGAAGAACTAGGGCTGGGTCGGGAAAACCGAAAACCGAAAACCGAACCGAAATCGATCGAAACGAGCTAGAAAAAAAACTGAACCGAAAAAACCGAAACCGAATGTAAAAAAACCGAACCGAACCGCAAGTGTTTGGTTCCGTTTTGGTTTTCACTTTGCACAACCGAACCGAACCGAATAAACCGAACTTTCTTAGATACTTTATTTTATTTATATGAATATATGTGATATATAGAAAAATAATAGAAATATAAATACAAATAAATTACTAGTGGATTAAAATTATTTTCATAACTATTAATTAAACATTCTAGCCATATTGTTATAAATTGTTCGTAATGGATTTTACATACGATGTCTTTGGAAGTAATTAAAATCTTCTAAATCTTTATTGGGCACTCAATACATATTTTTTTTATGTAAAATTGAACCGAAAGGAACATTAACCTTCCGTTTGGTTTTTTGTTTGTGTAAAAATCAAACAAAAAACCAAAGTTAACACTACATATTGTTATTATTTCATCAAATTAGTGTTTTTACATTTTTTAATGCTTATAAAATTCTATATTCAAAAACCGAAAAAACCGAAAAAAACCGAAATAAAAACCGTACAAAACCAAACCGAATAACCAACGGTTTACATATTTTTTAGGCAAAACCGAACCGAACCGAACCGCTAATTTCCCTTCCGTTTTGTCTTTGGTTTTGGGTGAAAACCGAACCGCCAAAACCGAACCCACCCCTATTTAGAACTGAGTTGATGAGTTGGTCCGGAATTTACCCGCCCGAAATCAATTTTTCCGGTTCCGTTCCAGTCGGGTTTTTGGTTTTTCAGTGCGACCCTAATTTTGTTCCAATCATATTTCGGAGTTCATAGACTCCAGAAAAGCTGAGAATCAGCGTCCAAACTTCTCTTCGCCGGAAAAAGCATTCGCTCGTCGCGGCTATCTCTGGCGCCGGCGACAATCAATTTTCGAGGTAAACCTAAAAGCTATGAATTAGGTTTAGCTTAAGTTTCTGCAATCAATTTTTGTGCATTTTTTTACCTTTTCTGTTTCAAGCTTCGTTCTTTTATGAATTAGGTTTAGCTTAAGTTTCTGCAATCAATTTTTGTGCATTTTTTTACTTTTACTGTTTCTAGCTTCGGTCTTATCTGATCTCTTTTATCTCGTAATTCAACATAATATGCCGCAGTGAATCTTTCTTTGCATAATGGATGTCATGAATCTTCTAAAAGATTACCCCTTTGCTACACTACAAGATGTGGAGCAGCAAGTCCTCACTACTGGCCCAGATCTGGATGGGTATCACAGCTCTTCTTACCTCAGCTCCCATATGGATAGCAGTATTCATTATATCAGTAAGGCACGAGAAACAGAAAAAGTAAAAGGCAGAGAACACGTTGAAGCTGGGCCTTTACTTCATGTGCATTCAGTACATGTACAACCAAAACAAGCTCTAAGAAACAGAGCACTTCTTGTATATGGTACGATTCGGGTTAAGTATGAAAAGAGCGGAAAACCGATGCAGCTTGATGTTTACAACCGAACTGCTAATGATGCCGACGACATTAGCCCAAGTGGTGGCGATTTATCTCTTGGTTGGCCTAATACTTTTTGTGATGGGAATGATATGTGGATGGAATTGCAAGGAACAACCATAGAGGTGGATCTCCATCTCAAAATTGGGGATGAGGTTGTTCCGTTGGCTCAAGATGAAATTTTGGTGGAGGATACAACTGAAGGTGATTTTGAAGAAGTGAGATCAAAAGAATTCCATGGCACACTTTGCTCGGCTACCTTGATTTACATTGCCATGCCATTTGCTGCTGTTTGCCAAGTGCATGTAAGATTCTCTAGCAAAGATAAGGACCGGGTTGTTAATGTTGCTGGAAAAATTGTCGCGCGATATAAGAACACTTATGGAAACTATGTTTCAGAAGCATGCATTCTTTTTGATAAGCAGAATGACTTTGAACCAGTAAAGATGAATAATAACATGAGTATGCCGAGAACATTGATGGGGTTGCCAGCATATTCGTCACTTGAAATTGATCTGGAGGGACTTCAACACAAACAGAGAGCTTGTTAGAAAAAGAGTGGAATTGTTAGACTGGAATGGTTTATATGCAGGTAACTATGCAGTGGCTGTGGATGGGTTTGCCATTATTGTGGATGCGGGAAAATTTTCGTACCGACCTGTTAAGTGGCGTCACTGGAGTGGTTCAGAAGAAGATGAGGTAATTAGTTCTCTTAAAGTAAAGACTCAATGCAAAAAGAAGTCCAACATGGCTTAAGCCACTGAATTATGAAACACTATGCACTCAAGATAAAAATAGGAGTAATAATTATTTGAAACACAAAATTCTCCTGCTTAGATAGGGACACAAGTTAGTGGATAGAGTATAATAATCGCAGTTTTTTACTTATTTTGGCAATAAAGGTAGCCATGCGTCAAGGGTTTAACAACCCCCAAGATAACGTTGTGTACATTTAGACCCCCAAGATCCCAACAGAGTTTGGATAACGTAATGGGTTTGTTTTTGTTTCTGTCAGCCAAGTTTATGTTTTAGTTCAGGTTCATCTTATTGTCTATTGCCAACACTACAGAAGTATTGTTAAAAGTGGCAACATATTACATTAAAAATGCGTCACATTAGTTTAATATAGTTAATTTTACATCACTCTTTCTCTAACAGCTTGTCCTTTATCTGCAGTCTGATAATGAATCATCATCAACATCATCATCGTCCAACAATGACAACCCTCGGTTTGTGATTCTTTCATTTAGGTGCCATCATCATTGTGAAGAAAGTAAACTGTATTCATCAGAATTAACAGAAGTGTACTCAATCTTCATCGGTCGTAAAAGAAAGGGGGCATTGAAAATTTTGGGCACGGTTGAGTTGTCTTCCGAATATCATACTACTCAGCACTATGTATTCAAGAGTACTGGTAATGATGGGGTGGAAGTAGAAGATTCACAGAAAGTTTTACCAGTGATGGATGTGTATATGAGTTCTGTGTATATGACTTCTTACGCGTCTAGCATGCTGGATTTGAAGGCCAATCTAGAAGATGTTGGTGGGAAATATCAAAATAGAGGTTTTGCTAGTTATGATAGTAATCGCTCACATTTTTTAATTTATTATGACACCCAAATGTGTTCTGTTTTTTTGGGCAAAGATGGGTTTTGTGCATTGCACTACTCCATCTTCCCAGAAGCGTGCCATGCGAAGATTGAGATCTTTTTCAATATTAAGAGTGATCATTTCGGGGTTGGCAAGATCTATGGAAGTGCAATCGCGCAATACAGCCACTTTGACTACTCAACTAAGTTCAAGAGAGATTATTTTCGGAGCGTGCTCTTCAAAAGGGCACAGACGGATTCGGTGCAATTAGAGAATGGTGGGAAAGTGCCACTATCTCGAAGTGTTGTTGCGGTGCCAATGGGCGCGTCCCTCATTATTGAATTACATTTTTGTAACATGTTTCTGAAAGATCGTCTATCATGGATAGAAAAGTTTCAGATCGGTCGTTGTTGCTTTAACACCGAAACAACTGATTATGAACTTGGCATCAAGTTGACTTGGAGTCATAGATAGCAACTTTGGATATAAATTTTTGGTAACTTTTAGATTGGTCATTGGACCAAAAATCTAAAAAGTCCTTGGCTACTTGTTTCGTATGACTTTTGATATAATTTTTTTAAAAATGTACTCCATACATTTTATTTTATTTAACTCCACCCCATTATCAAATAAATTATATTGAAAACAACTATGTTCACTTATCGGTATCTAATTTTATTTATTATACTTTTTTGTATCTTCTGTTGTTTCACTTATTCTTTTATTTGTATGAATATATGTCCCAAATATATTTCGATTGAGTACTTCCAACCCCATCATTCACAATTTGTCTGTCTATATTTTGACTAAGAAAGTAAGAAGCATTTTTTTTACAAGGAGATTACACTAGTCTTGGAAAAATGCAAGAAAAAAAAATCTTGATTCATGGTACAACACAACGTATGGGGTTGTTGCAAGATAAGGAATCTCTTTAAATAGATTTTATTACACACTAAATAAATAATAGTAAAACATATACTTTGTCTCAAAATCAAGTTGTATGTTTATTATGAGATCAAATTTTATTTTGTATTCTTCTAGATTTGCAATTAAATTGATAAAATAATATAGTCATATAAATCTTGTATCATACTCCCTCTGTTTTATTTTAAATTATTTGTTTCGATTTACGATGTTTGAATAAAGTTATTTTTAAATTATTTTATATAAAAAAGGTGTAGAATTAAAAATTAAGAATTACTTATTTAAAAACTATGTCAAAACAAAACTCGTGGTAACACGACTATATTATTTTGTCAAATAACTAACGATAATAGAAAAATAAGTTGAATGAAATTTGACCATATGAATCACAGCTAGACAATTCAAATTGGACTAAGGGAGTATAATTTTTTATGTAGTTTTTGAGTATGTAAATTTTTTAATTCCAACCCAATTATCAAATAAATTATACTCCTATTAAAAACAACTATAGTTGCACATCGTAAATAAAAAATACAATTTAAATTGTGATGAACGTATTGGAAACATATATATTCACACGTCGTAAATTAAAACAGACAATTTAAATGGACTTAATTTTTTTTTTAAATAAAAAGCAACGAATTGGGTTTGTTGCAAGATAAAAAATTTCTTTTAAATGGATTTCAGTTACAAATTGATTGTTACAAATTTTATCAGTATATGAGAGTGGCACTTCTAGAAAATAATTACTCCCTCCGTCCCACTGTCTTTGTCCACTTACCTTTTGACACACCATCCAATGCACTTCTTTAATCCATTTTATCTTGTAATTTGTATATTAAAAAATTATAAAAATTATACTACCTCCGTCCCACTCTTTTTGTCCAGTTTTGACTTTTGGAACTGTTCATCTAAGTACTTTGACTCATCAAATTCTCTCAATGTGTAAGTCTAAAAATAGTCATGTGTAATCTTGTTTGATTTGTCTTAACATATAGATTATTAATATATAATTTTTATAATTTTTTAATATATAAATTACAAGATAAAATTGATTAAAGAAGTGCATTGGATGGTGTGCAAAAATGAAAGTGGACAAAAAGAGTGGGACGGAGGGAGTATATTAATAATCTATATGTTAAGACGAATCAAACAAGATCACATATGACTATTTTTAGGCTTACACATTGAGAGAATTTGATGAGTCAAAGTGCTTAGATGAATAGTTCCAAAAGTCAAAACTGGACAAAGACAATGGGACGGAAGTAGTATAAGATGGAGAGGGGAGCGATTATAAACAAGACAAGAGAAAAATACTTTTATTTTATTTATTGATTTCTACTCTGTAAGCTACTCCTTTCATCTCAGAATTTTATCCAGTTTTGATATTTCTTTACACCTCTTTTCTTTTGACAACAAAAAATAATATTTTCTCCGTCCCTGAGTATTTGTTCACTTTTGACTTTTTTTAGTCAAAATTGGTAAACTTTGACTTTAAATTAAATAAAAATGATATTAGATATTGATATTTTATTATATTTATCATATCAAATATTTTCAATATTTTATTTTATCTAATTAATAAACATATATTTTATTTAATTATAGATCAAAAATTGAAAACAGTTGTTTAAAAAATCAAAATTGGACAAATACTCAGGAACGTGGGTAGAATAATATATGACAACAATTCAAATCGAAGTATCTAGGGCTACCTAGAGTGATCTGATCGTAAAATTAATAGTTCTTTTGACTCTGCTCTTTGTGAAGCTTGGTCTGTCTCTACTACTTTGACTATGAAGCAATTTGTTTTGATGACAAAAATAATCTTGGGAAAATGTAAAGAGTCTTGATTCATTGTGCAACATATTGGGTTTGCGGTTGATGATTTATTTCATCATTCTTTAATTTTAATTAATTTGTGCAAAAAGAAGTCCAACATGTGTTTGGACCAAAAATAATAAAACACTACACTGAAGATAAATAATGTGTAATAGAAAAAAAATTAATGGAAATTGTACATGAATTTTCCCAACTTCGAGATAGTCCAGCAAGGAATAAAATTTCAGATCTTATTACAAGTCATGGGACATGGAATTGGGAGAAGAATCAATCTTATCCCAGCTCTTCCGTTGCGAGGAAACGGTGTTCTGATTGAGGGCCAAGGATTAAATTCGAGTTTGGTTTTTTTTAATTTTTAAATTTAAAAATTTGGTCTGCCCTCACTGTGTTTGGATCGACCCAACGGGTTAGGACTTTAGTTTTTTAAATTTTTAAATTTACATTAACACATACATTTTCTATTAAATAAATTTAAAATATAAAAAAATGTATCAAATCTATAAAATTATTTATTTTAAACTCTAAAGTAATTTTTAGATATATAAATCAATATAAGAAATTTAAAAATATGTAAGTTTGGAAAAAAAAGTAATATACTGAAAATATAAATTTACAAACTAAAAATGAGTAGTAAAGTGTATAATTTTTTAAAAAAATCTTACTTTAGCGGGTTCAGATTCGGTCGGGTTTGACCCAATTTTAGCGGGTCATTTTGGGTTCGATCAACTTCAGGTTCGGTCATTAAAATCTTTGTTCAAAACCCAGTGTTTTCTGATCAGATTTCGGGTCAAAAGCAGGTCAATTTATTTTTTGCCAGGTCATGGATGCACTTATTTGTATAAAAGGGCAAAAAATAAAGGGCAAATTCAATCAAACGATCGAACATACTCCCTCCGTCCCACTGTCTTTGTCCACTTACCTTTTGGCACACCATCCTCCTTTTGGCACACCATCCAATGCTCTTCTTTAATCCATTTTATCTTGTATTAAAAAATTATACAAATTATATATTAATAATCTATATGTTTAGACGAATCAATCAAGATCACACATGACTATTTTTAGGCTTACACATTGAGAAAATTTGATGAGTCAAAATGCTTAGATGAACAGTTCCAAAAATCAAAAGTGGACAAAGACAATGGGACGGAGGTAGTATTATAGAGGAGTACAAACTCATGAATACATAATGCAAATATCTAGTTGTCGCATAACATCCTAATTTATGAAGTAATAAATTTAAAATACAACAACAACAATAACCCAGTTGGTTCCCACAATAGTAGGGTCTGGGGAGGGTGTGGACCTTACCCCTACTCGAAAGTGGGGAGGCTGTTTCCAAGAAACCCCCCGGCTCAAAAAATAAATTTAAAACACATTGTAAAAAAACATAAGTTACAAAGTCACCAAATACTTGATATCCAAACAAATGCAAATGTCAACCCAAAGTTTAGGAAGGAGGATAGGGTGCATCAGCAAGGATTGGCCCAATAAACATAGCTGCATGGTAACACCTGTGTAAATGTAAATTATTAGTACACCAAGCAACCATCAATTTAACCAAAAAATGATTTGGGGGGGGGGGGGGGG